>JANAVB010018301.1:0-35957 GCA_029216955.1 Iris pallida | reverse complement strand
GCATGATACTTCAAAAATATCCACCCCTCGATGGCCACTTCCAACTGCAGATCCTCGGTGGCCTGGCAACGCATCCTTATCGGACGCGACCTCGCCGAGCCAGCGATGAGACTCTAGCTGGGTACGGGTGATTTGAACCCATTCCTAGAGTAATGGGTTGGAGACACCATGATTCCGAGTCTCACCGAGACCCCGAGAGATTGTAGGATCAGAGACCTGTGGAACCCCCTACCAATGACTGGAACTGGGACCGAATTTACGAGTGGTCCGGTCATGAAGTGGCAAACAGTATCGGAGAGCGTGGATTACGCATTGGCGGCGAGGCAGACGTATTGAGCTGGTCCTTCGAGGCATCGGGGGCATTCTCTGTTAGGTCGGTGAGAACCGCCATCCGGGGCGCTAGTCGTCTGGACCTCCCTATGGCCCACACTGGCATTCTTGCATCCCAAGAAGTGGTCATTCCTTTTGTGGAGAGTCCTCAGAAAGAAGCTGCCGACAGACGACATCCTTAACACCATCGGGATTAGCTTAGCATCAGCTTGCTCCTGCTGTTTCGATCGCCAGACGGAGACTATCGATCACATTTTTCGACAGGAGGAGCTGCCGGACAGGACTTGGACAACCATTAATCAGCTATTCAACATAAAGCAGGAAGGCGGATGCTTCCACGATCTTCTGGCTACCTGGGGTTCTGTTTTCCATGGCCACCAGATCGTCGCAGCGGCTGCTATAGGGTCATCTGGAAGAACCACAACAAAGCGAGATACGAAGGTCACCCATTCTTGGCGAACCAGCTATTTCAGGAGATTACTCGACAATGCCGTAAGCGGAGCACCATGTGCTCGCACAGTTTGACAGCATTTTGGTCGGTGCTACCCGGGTAACCATGGATGATTGCTTTGCCTTTCTCCCTCCCTCCTTTTGTGGTATACCTGTATAGGCCTCGGCTTTTTGCGCCTTGTATACGATTTTTGTCTGCGGTCTTTCTGCCGTCTTTATAAATGGAGGGGGCTTCCTTAATATATAATATATATATATTATATATATAATATATATATATATATATATATAACCTTTAATACAATCTCTATATATATACAATATTAATATGGTAGAAAAACCCTTTGCAATCCAAACATACATATCAATTTAAACCTAGTTTATAGCATATATCCCTGACATAAACTCATGTTTAAACATTAACAAAATATCTTCAAAACTCAGGAAATGGGCAGGATTCAAATAAACCCAAAATCAGTTGAAAACTAAAAAGAAAAATCGTGTATCAGCCCTTAGCAATGCACAGTATCAAAATGGACAAAAAACCCAAATTACAACCCAATCATGCATATTAATATGAACCCAACTATGAACTCATCTCTGAAACATGCATACATGTTAATCATTAACAATTATCCTTGAATTAGAAATTAATAACATTTTAAAGCCTGAAAATTCAGTTTCAGTGAAAAGATAGAAAATGTAAACATTCATTCACCCATTGATTTTTTGAAAACTTTAAATAACCCATCTATTAATTGTGTACAGATGATTAGGCATAACATATGTGCCAGGTGGGTGTGATTCATGTCCAATAAAAGTGGACACAAAGTGTCAATTAGCATAGAACACACACACAGTGCACCCATGCCCAGACAGCCTCGTGCACGCATGTCAGTGGCTCGTGGGTACGACACAGAGCTCGAGGCAAGTCGAGCTCGTGCACAGTCCTAGAGGGGGTCTAGGGCTAGTGACGTGTCACCCTGAGACACGACCACGACGTGTCCTCGTGTCGCACGAGACACATATCGGACGCGAATGAACCGCGTGCGCACGACAGACCCTGATCCGTGCGGCTCGATTTCTGAGCCCGACAAGAAACGAGATGACATGGCACTTGGAGACTGACATGTCAATCATGGACACTGTGCACTGCCACCCGATCAGCAGGGCACGCACGTGCGTGTCTCGTGTTGTATTTCATGTCCGATTCTGGACACAAACATGACTCAAAACATGCTCAGTCCAATACAATGTCATAAGTCATGTATAGATCTACAAATCCAATCAATTAGTTTTCAAAATTATGAAAAAAATTCTTTTGTGGCATTTCAACAAACACATGCATATTTGCACTGACACATGTCCGATACGGACACCAAATCAATAGAAAATCCTACAAAACTCATCCTACAGCTAGGGGACACCTAGATGGATGCATCTATAGAAATAGTTCAAGAAATTATAGAGTTTTAGAGAATTTACCTATTGAGATGAATTCCTACAGAAAGCTTCAATTGTGTAGATCCTCCCTACGTCTCCAAAACTCCAATGCAACCAAATTCTGAATTTCCTCACCAACAATAATTCATAAACAATAATTAGAACCTAATGCAAAAGACTAGGATTTAATAGAAGAAGAATGAGAAAGTTAGGAGAGAAACTTACTTAGGTTTTCTAGGAGAGAAAGAATGAAAGGAGAGATGAATTCTCAACAAGATATTACGTACTCCCCCCCCCCCCGACCTAGTTGGCCGGCCACCTTAGATGGGCTAGGGTTTCCTATGGGTTGGGCTTGGCCTCTTTTCTAAGGCTAAAAATAAAATAAATATTAATTAAAGGGAAGTTGCTAACTAGCCTTAATAAATATGCCAATAGATTCTAACCTTACAATATGATTACTAACCCTAACAAATCATCCTACTAGGCTACAAAGTCATGGTGAGTCACTAGGCTAGGTTGCACCAAGGCTATACTATCATAGGCCAAAATCACAACACCATAATATAATATATTGAAATAATCAAAAGAATTTCATAATTACCAAAATACTCTTAAATAGAAAAATGGATGTGACAAATCTACCCTCTTAAAAGAATTTCGTCCTCAAAATTAAAGACAAAACTGAATAGATGAGAAGGATAGAAAAGTATACCTTACGGCGAAAAAAGATAGGGGTATTTCTCTTACATCTCGTCCTCCCTCTCCAGGTAGACTCACTTGGAAAGTGGTGCCTCCAAGATACGGAACCAAGGGTATAGTCTGGTTCCTCGGCACCTTTTCCGTCGATCCAGAATCTCTACAGGTTGTTCTGGTTAACTAAGAGTAGGGCCCACCTTAATCTCGGAATGGTCCAGTACATGGCTGAGATCTGCCACATACCGTCTCAACTGTGTCATGTGAAATACATTGTGGACGTCCTCTAAGTAGGGGCAAGTCCAGTCTGTATGACACGTCACCGACTCTTCTGCTGATGACGAAAGGTCCGATGAAATACGGACTAAGCTTTCCACCACCGCCAAAGCAATAGTACCATGCGTCGGAGATACCCTCAGGAACACCAGGTCTCCAACCTAGCACAAACATGGCTGATCAAACAAAACAAAATCACAAAACAAGCTAAATCCTACTCCTAAGTCTAAGCTGTACCTCAAACTGCAAAGGTCTTCGGTGGCTATCGGCCCAATGTTGTTGTCTGTCCTGTGCCACGCGAAGTTGACCTCTCATGAGCTTTACCTTTTGGCTGCGTCAACAACCATCTGGTCCTAATAAAGCTCACTCTCTAACGTCATCCCAAGACAAGGGTGTACGACATCTACGCCCGTACAGTGCCTCAATTGGTGACATCCTAATGATGGCCTAGAAACTGTTGTATGCAAACTCCACTAAATGTAAATAATCACCCAGGAGCCTCCAAAGTCCAAAAGACAAGTCTGCAACATGTCCTCGAGTGTCTGAATAGTCCTCTCTGACTGTCCATCCATCTGAGGGTGGTATGTTGTACTGAACTTGAGCTGAGTGCCCAAACTAGTCTGCAGACTCTGCCAGAAATGGAAGTAAAGCGACTATCCCTGATCCGAGACAATGTTCACGGAACTCCGTGTATCCTGACAATCTATTGCATATACATCTCTGCTAGCCTCTCCGTAGACGTACCCACTTTAAATGGCAAAAAGTTGGCTAATTTGGTCAACCTGTCTACGATGACCTAAATCACGTCTTTTCCTCCGATGTACGCGGTAATCCAGAAACAAAGTCCATCGTGATGTGCTCCCACTTCTACTCCAGAATGGGTAATAGCTGTAACAGTCCTGGCCTCTGCCTCTCTGCCTTAACCTGCTGAAAGACTAAACATCTGGCTACGAAGCGAGCTACCTCCCACTTCATCCAATACTACCATACATGCTCCTTCAGATTTCTATACATCTTGTTGGCTCCTGGATGCAAATGTTTGAGAGCGATGGGCCTCCTACATAACCTGCTCCCGAAGCTCTCGCTAGGTACATACAGTCTGGAACCGTGCCTCAATGTGCCATCCTCTGTAAGAATAAACTCATCATCCACCAATCCTGCTCGAACCTACTCTCGGATACACCGTAGAGTAACATCCATGAACTGAGTCGACTTGATCCTCTCTATCAGGTCAGACTGAATATGAAGGCCCTACATCTGAATCTGAACTCCTGGCACAATTACCTCAATCCCCAGGCTTTCTAAATCTGCTAACAAGTGACGATCCATCGTTAAACACATAGCTATCGGATACCTACTCAAGGCATCGACAACCACGTTGGCCTTCCCTGAGTGATACTATAAGGAAATGTTGAAGTCCTTCATCAACTCCAACTATCTGTACTGCCTCATGTTGAGCTCTTTCTGTGTAAACACATACTTCAAGCTTTTGTGGTCTGTGAAGATCTCCACACGCTCCGTATAGATAGTGCTTCTACAACTTAAGAGCAAAGATAACTGTCGCCAGTTCCAAATCATAGGTAGGGTAGTTCATCTCATGCGGACGTAATTGCCTGGATGCACAGGCAATCACCTTCCATGCTGCTGTAATACACAACCCAGACCCTTCCCTGAGGCGTCACTGTAGATTGTGAACCTGCCTGATCCTGATGGCAATGTCAAAATGGGGCAGTCGCTTCTTCAACTCATTGAAAGCAATCTGACATTCCTCTGACCAGATAAACTTTGCGTCCTTCCGGGTCAGCCTAGTCAATGGCTCTGCAATCCGAAAGAAATCCTGAACGAACCTCCTGTAGTAGCCTGCCAATCCCAGAAGCTCCTAATCTCTGCAACTGAACAAGGTGATGTCCACGCCGCAACTGCTCTGATCTTCTTCAGGTCTACTGAGATCCCATCTCCGGTCACAACATGACCCAGAAAATCAACTTCATCCAAAAAGAACTCACACTTCGAAAGCTTGCCGTAAAACTGCTCCTTCCTTAGAGTCTCCAGAACCACTCTCAGATACTCCTCGTGTTCCTTTGGGGTCTTCGAATATACCAAGATGTCGTCGATGAACACCACCACGAACTTGTCCAAGTACTAGTGGAACACCTTGTTCATCAAGTTCATGAATATCGTCGGGGCATTAGTTAACCCAAATGGCATCACCATTAACTCAAACTGGCCATACCGGGTCCTGAATATTGTCTTCAGAATGTCCTCCTTCTTCACCTTTACTTGATGGTAACCTAACCTCAGATCAATCTTGGAGAATACCTTCACTCTGCTCAACTGATCGAACAGATCATCGATCCTCGGCAGTGGGTTCTTCTTGTTCGTGAGGATAAAGAGAGCCCTGTAGTCGATACACATCCGTACTGACCCATCCTTCTTCGGTACAAAGAGTACTGGTGCACCCATGGTGAAGAACTCGATCGGATGAAGCCTTTGTCCTGCAACTCATCCACCTGCTTCTTCAACTCCACTAGCTCGTTGTTGTTCACTCTATAGACGTGCTGAAATATCGGCTCTGTGTCGGACACCAAATCTATAGAGAACTCCACATTTTATCCGGAGGTAACCTTCGAAACTTCTCTAAAATACATCCGTGAACTCAGCCATCAATGGATGTGGAACGCTCTGCTCCTCTACTGAAGCTCCACAGAAAACTCTGCTGCGCTTGTCCGTCTCTCGTCTGGTAAACTCGAACTCTGGCTCTCCTGGCACTCTAAAGAGAACTCTACCACTGCGACAATCTATACTGGCATGGTGCCTGCTCAACATTCCAAACCGAGTACAATATCATAGTTCGGTAATGGCATTACGAGCAGACTCACATCCAATTCTCGGCCTCCCAAAACTACCCTCCGATCCTTGCAAAAATCATGGACGAGGATGATACTGTTTCACTTAACAAAATGCCTAAAATTGGCTTTTGAAAGAAAACGAGAAAAAGTACTAAAGTACAAGTTATTTCTGGGAAGTATTGCATAGAAGTTTGATCTGAGAGCGATCACTTTGTTCCTTGGACCACACAATGATGATGAAGAGAACTGCTTAAGGAAGATGAACAATCGGAAGAACTAAGTCACCAGAAAGGTATCGACACAACGGTACTGATGGCACGGTCGAATGCTTTCCTACTTTGCTTCACCCTGTTCTTGAGAAAAATTGAAGAAATGCTTCTGGGAAATATCACTCTGAAAGTATGAGTTTTCTTAGAATCTCCTTCTTTGTATCTCTCTTTTTTTTCTTGTGTTAAAATAAGTCTATTACTAGACCCTCTGTGCGTAAAAAGCAACATGGGTCTCTACGCAAGTAACTGCCACCCACGATTGAAAATCAACCTTTACGTGTGATGACATGTGTCCTATATAGAGTTGTGATCTCTACGCATGGTGACATGTGTCCACAACTTCAATAATATGGGGAGAGCACGTACACACATTCCTCGATAAGTGTGGCATGAAAGCCACGTATGCAGACCATGTTTTCATATAGCCAGAAAAGATTGGGCGTAAAAATAACCCAAAATAGACTTCCTGCGTAAAGTAGCAGACTGGGCGTAAAATAACCCAAAATAACTTCCTGCATAAAGTGGCTGAAAAGTAGCCTTGAGCGTATAATTAGCTCAAATAAACTCTATACATGAAAGCCTTGAGCATAAAGACTCAAATAGCTTTCATGTGTAAAGGAAGCGGTCTCTTGAGCATAAAGTAGCCCATCTGCACGCTAAACGACAAGTGTTGGGTTTGGTGTCAAAATTTTCTTGGCTTCTGTGCAATGTACTGTCAGAAAATCATTCTGTCAGGGCAGTATCACGCATTAAATGCGATGTGGACAGCCTGTCTCTCGCGTAAATACTGAGAATGGCTCTCGCGTAAAGTAGTTCGCATAAAGTTGGAATCTGTTTAATCTCTGCATAAAACTTGAATCTGACTCAGTTTGACTTGCGTAAAGCTCTCAACTTCTTTGACTTGGTTTATGGAATTTATTTATGCTTCCACAAGATCCCCTTCAAAGTTTTCAAATTTTTTCTAAGATTTGAAATACTCTAAACAGAAGCATAAAATCCATGATATCCAACAGTCCGTGTAAAGTTTGGGATACCCAACAGTCCGCGTAAAGTTGGGATACCCAACAGTCAGCTTAGAAGCGTAATATTCGGGATATCCAACAGTCAGCATAATTTTTGGGAATTTGAACCGATTTTCAAAATTCTCAATAAATAGAGCTTTGCGAGTAGAGAGAGAACTTTACTCATCTTTGCAATCTCTATCTTCTA
Source organism: Iris pallida (assembly GCA_029216955.1). Classification (NCBI taxonomy): domain Eukaryota; kingdom Viridiplantae; phylum Streptophyta; class Magnoliopsida; order Asparagales; family Iridaceae; genus Iris; species Iris pallida. The sequence continues at coordinate 28,438 of JANAVB010018301.1, read as the reverse complement.
TTCTCTTCTCGAATATCTCAGTTCAAATCAATGGCCCCCAAGAGCAAAACCACCGCCGGCGCTAAGGGCAAGAAGCCTGCCGCTGCTTCGTCGGGAGTGAGCGTACGAAAACCGCCGTCGCATCATCGGAGGTAACCCGAAGGACAACCCGGCTGTGGCTCCGGCCATGATAGGTAGAACCCTACCTAATTTGGCCATGAGTTAGTCGGAGAAGAAGTAGAACCGAACTCTAAACTTCACGCTCACGTTTATACGTGTCAGCGTAGAATAAGAATCACCAAATACGCCCACGTTTATACGTGCCAGCGTAAAAACAACATACGCTCACGTCTGTACGTGCCAGCGTAAAATGTAAACAACAAAATATGCTCACATCAATATTGGCCAGCGTAAAACATGTTAATCATTAAAATATGCCCACATTTATATGTGCCAGCGAAAAATATGAACAACAAAATACGCTCACGTCTATATGCCAGCGTAAAATGTTAAGCATTAATACGCCCACATCTATATGTGCCAGCATAAAAATACGCAAGTCACCCTCGTTCATACATGTCAGCGTAAAATGTTAAAAATACGCCCAGTTTCATATGTGCCAGCGTAAATACATAAGTGATAAGACTTTGCGTAAAGTCCATTCTGAAAACAGAGAACTTTTGCACTTAAAATTTTTTAATCAACTTAACTTCTACGTGTAAGCGTAAAGTTTATAGTCAAGCTCTCTAATACATAGTCTTAATTTTTATGCGTAAAATTCATTTGTGTACAATCTGAGTGAATAAGTCATCTGCGTAAAATTCAAATTAGATTTTTACTAACTTGATTTTTCTTTTTCTATTGGCAGTGGCCTTGCAAATTCATCCTCTCGCAGAGGTATTCGCTCCAGCTGGTATTGTGGGCTCAAACTATTTGGAAAATCTGTCTCATGTTGAATTCCCACAAAGTGACAAGCAATACCCTGAAGAGAGACAACAACTGATAGCTGCCAGGGAACAGAATGCTGTTGTCATTGATGAATGGAGAATTGTTGGTGTCGCTAGATGGCCAGCAATTTTTGAAGCATGCCTTCATGTTTGGGGACGCTACTGATTTCCATCACAAACGAACCCCATGAAGGAGGCTTGGGTTAAGTTTGAAGAGAGGGCGATGTATCTCCCAGACATGGCAAGGGATTATCCCTATCTTCATCTGTTCACGCCACCCCTCCAAGACAAATGCTATGGAACCTGACTCCCAACAGTCATGGTAGACCAGGCAGAATTATTTTCAAGAGGGATGGGGCCAACCAAATGGGCTACCATACCAGTACTCCCAGTGGTGGTATCATTCCTTTCGCCGGTCTACTGCCTGGATTCACACCAAGCAAAGATTCAGCTTTGATTCAACAGTACAGATCCCAATGTTCATAAACAAGCTTATGAATGCCTCAGTATTATATCCCCAGGCCAACCCTAGGCTGCCAGGGTGGAGCACCATATGAAGAGTACGTTCCCTCCAACCGGGAACTAGCAGAGATCAGGGAGAAAAATTTTCAATTAGTTGAGGTATACCAAGAATTGATGTGCCATTACCTGACTTGCACCATAATATGAAAGTGGATCACATTTGGCATACATCAATAAATGACAACATATCTATTCTACCATAAGAATAGGATATCAAAGGATGACAAAGAAAAAATTTAAGATAACAAGGCTCAACCTATCAACCCTTGTTCAATCATCCCTGCTGATTCAATAAACACTTGGATGGTCACCTATAAGTCTCCGGATAAATATTTGGCCACCATGGTTGAAAATTCCATGCTGGGACCGAAGCATTGAGCTTTCTGAGACATGGCAGTCGAAAGCTCTCAAAAGAATCCTTGCTAGCGGGCTTCCTTTCCTATGGCTGCGAAGATGGGTCGTACCAGGGATTGGCACAGCGACAGGATTCACCGAAACGTACTATAGCCAGAGTAGGTTTGGTATTCAAAGTCAAAATCAACCTGTTATCGGCAATGGTATGTCGAATAAATGTAGGTTTGCGAGCATTTGGTGATGAATTGATCAATAATGCTCCTCACTGAAAAGATTTCCCTAGGGTGGAGATGCCCTACACTTATTTGATGGGCTTGTTGTTGTATCATAACTGCAGTTTGTTGCCACCAAGCCCTGGAAATGATACGAGGTATTCCTCCAGAAGTTTAATAAAGCCACGTGGACTGCAACTTCAGTGGCAGACACCCGGGCAACACTCAACTATTCCTACAGGTGAACTTTTTCTGCACAAGACCACCAGTCCAGCTGACTGTTTCGGCATGCAATTTGAAGATATAGGTGAAGGGAGGACTTATTACCTGCACCAATTTTTAAATAGCTAATGTGCATCTGTAACGCCCCAGTCCCAAAATAGTAGGACTAGGAACGTATCATGCCAGTTGTATACATACGAGTAAATATATGGCTCGTATGTATACATAGGTTGTAAATGTAGAAAGCCAAGACACTAAATCTCATACGAAGATAAAATGATATAAAAAGCAACTTTGAGTTTGTCATGTACACAGTAGCTGGGCGGAGACAAATCTACTACCAACAAAATTAAATATGAAAAAATATACAAGGAAAGAGTTGAGCAAGCGAGAGCAAGTGACGAGTCCAAGAGCAATCATCATGAATGGCCTTAGCTAGAGCACCTACAAGAAATTACGAAACACGCACCTGGAGAGATCACCAGGTCCTCAGAGGGACGTAACAAGACACATAATATCATGCTAATAAACTGAATAATAAAGCTCAACATAAAAGTACATGAGTAAAGGTTCCTAACCATTATGTGATATGTATTTTGAGGACAATTCTACGCAGGGGCTGTAACGGATTCACGCAAGCAAGTAATAAAGAGTGGCCGTCAAGTAGCGCTCATACGAGACACTATCGGCCCGGGCAGAAGTTAGTGCTCATAAGAGTCACCCTCGGCCCAAAATATGTGTAAAAAAATGTAGCCCTATTCTAATAGCTGTCCCCTCCCCCAATGATACTATACATGTGTCGACTCCACGACACTATTTAATCCTTAATAACTGCCAAGTCTTCTACACAAATCGATTAGCAGTTATATCCTAACGCACGGCCTGTACGCACCAATGATCAATCAGTACGCAAGTCCGTATCTATATGCGACTCACAATTCACAAACAATCTATGGCACATCGTGATAGTTTATGAGATGCCCTAAACATACGGTGGTCCCTTAACTCTAAGCCAATTCATAAAGTATAATAATTTGCATCTATATATAGTTTTGAAAGAACAACATAAAGAAAAAGCATGCATGATATTGAGCAAGAAATTAAACAGTAAAGGCAAGGTGTCTTGCCTGGTGTGTCTTCTGATGGTGCGATGATCTGAAAAGTCCAATTAGTCCAATTGCTAAGGCCAGTATGTAAGGGGTTCGAAGTCCCGAGAAAATAGGACACACGATTAGTCATGAGCAATGGGGGTAATCGAAGAGATTTTGTGGAAATAAATACACATACTAATTTTTGAATACTACTTTTATAATAAGTTTACGTAATTACTTGAAACATATTTTATTAGTAAAAATATTTTTTAGAGAAATACTAGAAATTTTTTTATTGCATAGCAATTTGGAAATTATGATTTACTAGTCAAAAATTTATATTAAATAAATAAATAAAGCTAAATTAAATTTTTTGTAAATAATTTAAAATAATAATGATACTTGGTAACTACAAGACTAGTGGTAGTAAAATTTATATATATATACTTGTATTTCAAATTTAATACAAATAATTATAAAATTCTAATATACAATTATTATTATAGTATAACCATAAAATTAAGGTTAAAGACATTAATAACAATAATAATAATACTAATATTAATATTAATACTTATACTTTAATAGAATAATATTTAATAAATAATAATACTTATACTAATATTAATAATAATAAATAAATAATAATAGTTATGGTAACAGCTGGGCTGTTCCTATTTGAAGTAAAAGGAAAATGAAAAGAAGAGGAGAGAGAGTATTAGAGAGAGAGGGAGAGTAATGGAAAGGGGAAAGAAGCGGAAGAGAGGGGATTACCGAGGAAGCAACGCTGGGCGGTTATCCGGCGCCGGCGGCGAGCCTGGGGGTGGCGGCGGTGCTCCGGTCGCAGCTACAGGAAGAGCGCCACGGTGACGTGCACGACGGGGCACCGCGTATAGATCGGTGAGGCGGCGGGGCGCCGGCGTGGAGCGACGGAGTCGGAGAGATCGACATATGAGGGCGGCGAGGAGCGGAGAGGACGCGGCGGGGGTCTTCCGACGGCTACGGGCGCTGCGGGGCGGAGGCTTCGCCGGAGCGACCAGGGCGGTGAGGAGTCGAAGAGGGAAGGAGGTCGGCTCTGAGGGTTTTTCGGCTAGGAGGAGGCGGCTCTGAGGGTCGACAGCGGAGGAGGTCGCGGACAGCGGATCTGGCCAGGCGAAGGAGCGACGTGATCGGTGGTTATGGAGGTCCGTTCGTCGACGGTCTCGGGAGGACGGAGGTCAGCGGAGAACGTGTTTGCGTCCGGATCAGTCGACGGAGGAGCCGGAGCGCTCGACGAAGGAAACTGGAGAGCGCGCTGATGGCGGAGGAGTCGAGATGCGACGACGGCTCAGGTTAGGGTTCCTCCTCCTCCTTCTTTTTGTTTGGGGGTTTTGTGATGGTGGTGATGGCATTGTGGGATACCGTCGATGGACTCGGTGGTGGTACGGAGTGGCGGGGTTTGCCAAAAATTGTGGTGGCGTTGGTTGATGACAGTGGAACGGGTAGGAGTGTTGGCTGGGATTCTGTGGGGTGGTCGCCGCGGTCGGAACGGAACAGTGAGTTGGTAGTGTGCGGAACGACAGGAGGAGTAGGGGATGGGTTACGTCGTGTCGAGGGTGTTTGACACGACGGGGATGGAGGTCCGGATTTGTCGGCCCCGGATAATAATGTATTTGTATTGGAAACTCATAGTGGAGAGGAAAGGCATGGACACGGACACGATGCACTGTATGGATGGAAATTATGGTTGTGGTAGAAAATTTTGGAGGAGTACCGCTCCTTTTATAGGTGGTGGAAATTCCCATTAGGATAAGGAGTTGGGGGATTTAATTCCTCTATAGATATTATTTTATAAATTTAAATTCGATTTAAACTTGAAATCGTTCCAATCCAAATCATAGATAAATTCAACATTAAATTTAAACTCCATTTAAAATAAAAACTTTTTCATATAATTTACCATAATTAATTAAATTTAAACCAAAAATATTTTAAAATAAATTTTCAAATAATAAGATATTAATATTAAATAAATTTTGAAAATACATTTATTTTCATAATTTAAAGTCATGTAAAAGATTATTTATGTAGAACATCATTTTTGAAATTATAAATTTTATTTGCATAATAAAAGTAAATAGCTCCTTTTTATATTAAATAAATACAGTTTGTAAATTGAATAATAAAGATAATATAAGTAAATAAATAAATTATTTTACCATATAAATTTTGAATTCCATAATAAAATATTTTTATAAATATGTACCTCGTACATATTCGTTTTCGTCGAGCAAGTACGAAAATGCGAACTCGTACGCGACGTATAAATACGAAAAATAAAATTAACACCAAAATAAAAATTGTAGTAAAATTTTAGGGATTTTACATCCTACCCAACTTAAAAGAATTTCGTCCTCGAAATTTAGGAGTAATTAGGGTAGGTAGGGTGAAGGGGATGGAAAGAGTTTGTACGAGATCTTCTTGGGACGAGGATACAAACAAAATATTCGTCGAGGAGGCGAGCGACATTTCAATAGCAATATGTCATTTGATCAACTAAAAAAAATTGATGGTTTTAGATTACGATTATGTATATGACAATCAATCAATGACTAAGCTCGATCAACCCTAACATTAACCTTAAAAAGGGGCAACCTCATAAGTAGGTAATAACTCCTTAATCCTTTGATATCATCGATATTCATGTATTCTCTCTTATCATCAATCGTTCTTTCCAAAAATTACTTCCGTACCACGTTCCCTTAAAAATTTATCAAAACAAATATGATTCTAACTTCCTCTATCTCAGCATAGAATTTCAAATAGTCTCAAATTTGAATTTCCATAATCTCCATTATACTAGCTCACTTATATATATCTTCCCAAGTTATGATTTTCTCTAAAATTCCAAAATCTTCAACCAATTTGGCCCAAGTAAAAGTTAAAATCTTCTTACTACAAATTTGTACAATGCATCCATAGGTACTAAAATAAAAGTCTGTCTTCCATGTTCGATAAATCTCGAAACTAGCAGTATACCTTCATAACTCAACTTTCTATCTTCATAATTGAAAATTTTCGAAAATATTTATTAGTCTCTCTTTCGAAATTTGAATTCAACAATCTCCTCTTTTTGATGGTAGAAATGAACTCATCTTGCTTCATATTCATAATCATCTTAGAACTAAATTCTCCATGCATCAAAATGTAAGGGTGTCTTCCTTTAACAATTAGTTATCCCTGAAAACTAATATCATCATAACACTATATGTTATCAAAGGCAACGTCAATATTGTCTTTATCAAAAATTTGCATCCATAATTTAATATATAAGTTTGGTTCTTAAACCACCAACACTTTAGAAAATTCTTCACTCGATATTTAGTTACCTCGAACAAATTTTGGAATTCGATAAGTATTTATACTTGAGTTTTCATCAAAACATAATATATCATCCCTTACTTCATCTATTTGGATTTATCGCACATTTTTATTTATGCATATTCAATCATTTTTATTCAACCTTTTCCACTACTCTCTATTCTAGGATTTTCTACTCTAACGTCTTACCAACCAAAAGATTGTCATGACCAATTTCAACTTCGAACAAGGAATCATAAATTGAACACAATTGCATGAACCAGGAGGAATTAAGGTGAAATATGTGCAAAGCAATTTAATCGGGAAGGAAAAGTAAATGGTTGCTAATATTGAAGGGCGTAAAGATGTGAGGTGTCTAAGTGAATCGAGATAAGACATGAGAATAAATGACAAGGATTAAGCAGTCAAGATAAACGTAAGGTTAAACATTTAAGGAATTAAGTGGATCACAATCATATATTGGGTCAACAAAATTGAGCCAAAAGTATATCGGTACCATGGTAAGGGTTATAGTTGAGTTTTTATGGCCCGAAAGTCGTACCATAAAATAGAGTACAAGGGAATGTATTTTAGTGGAACATGATATACCTACATGAAGGTGGGCTCGTCTAGGTCTTGCATATAAAATTTGTTGGAAGGAAAAGTCTAGTGTTGTGCTCCAAATATCCAAGTCACGGTAAATGACACAAAAGAATTTAAAATAGAAAGTAGGGGTTCATGAGATAATGATTAAAGCGCAAAATAAATGACCAAGTTAAAGCACGAAATAAGATAACTTAGGAAATCTCATAGATTAAGGTAAAGTAAGTTAGGGAGACAGTTTCTAGAGAGAAGATAGTCTCTTAGATGAAGTACGATCAAGAAACAATCTAATCATTTCTCCAGTTTCAAATGGTTAGAAAGTCACGAAAAAATCTAGATTTGAGAAAATGTCGAGTGAGTCAAGATTGCGATATCTTCACAAAGTTTGGCAGATGGCTTAACTACACTCGAGTATATACAACTATCATGGCAATTAATGAGGAATACTTGTATCCCATTAGGGTGACTTGCTTGCTTCTTGGTTCTCTACCAATATATAATCTAATTTCAAATTTTAAGTTCCTCAACAGTTTCGAAATAAAATCTCAAGATACTCCATCAAGTATTTAACCATAACTTAAAGTTTAATTTCCTTTAAATAAATTCCAAAAATCCTTCATCATATCTAATGCGGCACAATTAAATTTTCATGATAAGCCATCACTTTTAAAATTTTCTAACTCTCAAATGTACCTCGAGATAAACTCTTAGCCTATTTCATTATTCTTAAATCATGTAACCCAAATTAAATCATTTTTTTACCAAAATTTATATATCCATAATCAAGGCTTTCAACTTGAAATGTAATTAACTTTATAAATCATAGATCATATGAGACAATTTAAAATTTAAAATTTTCCTTCAAAGTTGTTTTCTTATCCTCCAAATATTTAAACAAAATTTTACCATCATTTCTTCAACTCAAAATTAAATAAACTTATAAATCGTACGACTCAATTTTAAACATCAAGCTCTCTCAAACTAAACTTTCGTCTTCTCTAGTTGTCTAAAAATCATAATTAAAACTCCTTAAATAATCTTGAGATAAACTTATAATATTACAATCCAAACTTTTAAAGTTAACCGTAAATCATACATCACAATATAAAAACTTAAGTTATTTCTCAATCGATTTCATATCCCTAATAAATTATAACTATTTCACCATTTCAAAAAATTCGTAAATCGAAAAATTTGTTTTCTCGATCTAGCTATCCTCTATGTATACCACCTTGTAATAACAAAATAAAATTCTAACTATCCTTTGAAGGCGGTAATATGCTGCTACCCAACTTGAAATTAACTAATCCTTAAGATCATATCTCTAGGAAAAATAAATGCCTTTATACTCAAATATAACCTTAATGGATATTATTTGTCAATATAATCCTTCTAGCCATAGGGTTGACCAATAAGTATATAGTAGTGTAGTCATCTTTCTAACCATGTTTAAGCACGAGATGATAGGGTGTTGGTAGAAAGAGATCAAGCAAGATGCAAATCAAGGAGGTCGAACGAGAGTTTGAAATTTGAAGTCAAGAAAGGATGTCAAGTCGGTAGATGTGATTCTAGACTCTAATCCTATATTGTAGGCCCGTTCGGTACAGTCATGTAACCGAAACGGCAAAATTGACCTGCATAGGCCACCACAAAAACATGTAAAGCTCCAGTCCTAAAATAGTAGGACTAGGAACGTATCATGCCACATGTATACATACGAGTAAATATACGGCTCGTATGTATACATAAGCTGTAAATGTAGAAAGCCAAGACACTAAATCTCCTCCACGAAGATAAATAATGATAAAAACAACTTTGAGTTTGTCATGTACACAATAGCTGGGCGGAGACAAATTACTACCAACTAAATTAAATATGGAAAAATATACAAGGAAAGAGTTGAGCAAGCGAGAGCAAATGACGAGTCCAAGAGCAATCATCACGAAGGAAGGAATGGCCTTAGCTAGAGCACCTACAAGAAATCACGAAACACACACCTGGAGAGATCACCAGGTGCTCAGAGGGACGTAACAAGACACATAATATCATGCCGATAAACTGAATAATAAAGCTCAACAGAAAAGTATGCATGAGTAAAGGTTCCTAACCATTCTATGTCATATGTATTTTAAGGACAACGTTCTACGCAGGGGCTGTAACGGATTGACGCAAGCAAGTAATAAAGAGTGGCTGTCAAGTAGCGCTCATACGAGACACTATCGGCCCGGGCAGAAGGTAGTGCTCACAAGAGTCACCCTCAGCCCAAAATGTGTGTAAAAATAAATGTAGCCCCTACGCTAATAGCTGTCCCCTCCCTCCAATGATACTATACATGTGTCGACTCCACGACACTGTTTAATCCTTAATAACTGCCAAGTCTTCTACACAAATCTATTAGCAGTTATATCATAACGCACGGCCTGTACGCACCAATGATCAGTCAGCACGCAAGTCCGCATCTATATGCGACTCACAATTCACACACAATCTGTGGCACATCGTGACAGTTTATGAGATGCACTAAACATACGGTTGTCCCTTAACTCTAAGCCAATTGCATAAAGTATAATAATTTGTATCTATATATAGTTTTGAAAGAACAACATAAAGAAAAAGCATGCATGATATTGAGCAAAAATTAAACAGTAAAGGCAAGGTGTCTTGCCTGGTGTGTCGTCTGATGGTGCGATGATCTGACAAGTCCAATTAGTCCAATTGCCAAGGCCAGTATGTAAGGGGTTCGAAGTCCCGAAAAAATTGGACACACGATTAGTCATGAGCAATGGGGGTAATTCGAAGAGATTTTGTGGAAATAAATACAGGTACTAATTTTTTAATACTACTTTTATAATAAGTTTACGTAATTACTTGAAACATTTTATTAGTAAAACACATTTTTAGAGAAATAATAGAAATTTGTTTTTTGCATAGCAATTTGGAAATTGTGATTTACTAGTCAAAAATTTATATTAAATAAATAAATAAAGCTAAATTAAATGTTTTGTAAATAATTTAAAATAATAATGGTACTTGGTAACTATAATACTAGTGGTAGTAAAATTATATATATATATACTTGTATTTCAAATTTAATACAAATAATTATAAAATTCTAATATACAATTATTATATAGTATAACCATAAAATCAAGGTTAAAGAGATTAATAACAATAATAATAATACTATTAATAATAATAATACTTATACTTTAACAGAATATTTAATAAATAATACTTATACTAATATTAATAATAATAATAAATAAATAATAGTAATGGTAACAGCTGGGCAGTTACTATTTGAAGTAAAAGGAAAATGAAAAGAAGAGGAGAGAGAGTATTAGAGAGAGAGAGTAATGGAATGGGAAAAGAAGCGGAAGAGAGGGGATTACCGAGGAAGTGGCGTGCTCGGCGGTTCTTCGGCGCCGGCAGCGAGCCTGGGGGTGGCGGCGGCGCTCCGGTCGCAGCTACAGAAAAAGCGCCAGTGGTGGCGTGCACGACGGAGCGCCGAGCTTAGATCGGTGAGGCGGCGGTCAGCGTCGACGTGGAGCGACGGAGTCGGGGAGATCGACACACGAGGGCGGCGAGGAGCGGAGAGGACGCAGCGGGGGTCTTCACCTACGGCTACGGGTGCTGTGGGGAAGAGGCTTCGTCGGAGCGACCAGGGCGGGCGGAGTCGAAGAGGGGAGGAGGTCGGCTTTGAGGGTTTTTCGGCTAGGAGGAGGCAGCGCTGAGGGTCGACAGTGGTAGAGGTCGCGGACAGCGGATCTGGCCAGGCAGAGAGGAGCGACGTGATCGGTGGTTGGTGGAGGTCCAGTTCGCCGGTGGTCTCGGTAGGACGGAGGTTAGCGGAGAACGTGTTTGCGGCCGTGTCAGTCACGGAGGAGCCGGAGCGCTCGACGGAGGATACTGGAGTCGCGCGTTGGCGACGGAGGAGTCCGGGATGCGGCGACGGCTCAGGTTAGGGTTCCTCCTCCTCCTTCTTGTTTGGAGGTTTTGTGATGGTGGTGATGGCGCTGTGGGATGCCGTCGATGGACTCGGTGGTGGTACGGAGTGGCGGGGTTTGCCGGAAACAGTGGTGGCGTTGGTTGATGACAGAGGAATTGGTAGGAGTGTTGGCTGGGATTCTGTGGGGTGGTCGTCGCGGCCGGAACAGCACAGTGAGTTGGTAGTGTGCGGGAACGACAGGGAGGAGTAGGGGATGGGTTACGTCGTGTCGAGGTGTTTGACACGACGGGATGGAGGTCCAGATTTGTCGGCCCCGGATAATAATGTATTTGTATTGGAAACTCATAGTGGAGAGGGAAGGCATGGACACGGATATGATGCACTGTATGGATGGAAATTGTGGTTGTGGTAGAAAATTTTGGAGGAGTACCTATCCTTTTATAGCAGGTGGGAATTCCCATTAGGATAAGGAGTTGGGGGATTTAAATCCTCTATAGATAATATTATATAAATTTAAATTCGATTTAAACTTTAAATCGTTCCAATCCAAATCATAGATAAATTCAACATTAAATTTAAACTCCATTTAAAATAAAAACTTTTCCAATATAATTTACCATAATTAATTAAATTTAAACCAAAACAATATTTTAAAATACTTTTTCAAAATAAGATATTAATATTAAATAAATTTCAAAAATATAATTATTTTCATAATTTAAAGTCATGTAAAAGATTATTTATGTAGAACATCAGAAATTATAAATTTTCTTTGCATAATAAAAGTAAATAGCTCCTTTTATATTAAATCAATACAGATTGTAAATTGAATAATAAAGATAATATAAGTAAATAAATAAATTATTTTTACCATAAATTTTGAATTCCACAATAAATATTTTTTTAATATGTACCTCGTACATATTCGTATTCGTAGAGCAACTGCGAAAATGCGAACTCGTACGCGACGTATAAATACGAAAAACAAAATTAATACCAAAATAAAAATTGTAGTAAAAATTTAGGGGTTTTACAGCATCAGACCCTCACATCTGATGTAAAGGAATGAAGACAACTGTGCGTTCGAACCGTATCTACCCAGTCGGTTCGCTCGTCAGTTTGGATATGACCAATTTCACGTTGGTAATCCCTCCACCAGCTTCCACCATTATAGAAAATTAGTTGATGGTGCAAGGGCATGGAGGTACTTTAGCACTGCATATACCGGTGCTAGATTCTGGGTATCAACTGCTACAAGTACAAATGAGCTACGAATGCTTCATACGTATGCTTGTTTTTATGCATCCATTCGTTCCTTCGCGAATGACTACAACATGAAGGGGAGTCTTCGATGAGCCAAGAAAGAAAACGTCGAAGAACCAGTTAGGGTACCTTCGGACATACCCGATGATGTTGATGTTCCAGATGGGTATCTAGAAGTGATCCCTATAGGAGTTGGGGAGCCAGCTGCAGGACCAATTATCATCACCAAAACCTCGAAGCAAAAATCAAGTGCAACTGTTACCCTCCAAGAGAAGAAGAAGAAAGTCACTGTTAAACGGCCTTCCAGACAGAGAGCCGCTACTCCAGAGAGCGAAACTCCTATCGAGGAGCCTCAAAATATTATATCTTCTTCAGCTCAACCTGGAGAAGGGTCTTCAGCATCCCAGCCCGCAGTATCAACAGAAGTGGTAGGAGTCTTGTCTCCCGGACGCCTCAGCACTTCACTACAACTGACTTCGCCACAAAAGGCAAAAGCTGTTGAAGACACCGCTATGACTCATGTTAATGATTCGGAACTCATCCCATCGGATGAACTTGTTGACACAAAGTCACAGTCAACCAAATATTGACTACATTGACTAAATAATATCTGTATAAATTCAATACGACACACGACGTCTGCATTCAGTTCAGGACAGACAACAGCTCAGTTTCTGACTCTCAGTGTATTTTCGAGTCTGTACTTTTACATTTTATTGAATCTAGAAATATGTACTCTGAGTTATGCTGAGCTCTTAGAACTTAGTCTATAAGCCTACCCAAAATCCCAAGCTCCACCAAAACAAAAATTGCCCACAAGTCCCACTTAGGACCACTCTGTGCTCTGGAGACAGAGTTCGGGCCGAACTCTGCCTCCACACAGAGTTCGGGCCGAACTCTGTCCCCTAGAAATCAGGAACCCTAATTTTAGGGTTAGCTGGTTGCTAGCTGTCCAACGGCCAAATTTTTGAATTTCCCTACCCGAATTCTGGCCGAATTCTGCCTCTAAAAACACTATAAATAGGGCATGAATTCTCTCATTTCAATTCACTCAATCTTCTCTTCTCTTCTCTCCTACAAGCTCAATAAGCCATACCCTTCCCATCTACTAGCCACAAGCCTCCTAAGTCTCGAGTGCTCAGCATCTCTCAGTTAGGATTCTTGTGCAAGAGTCGAAGAAGTCGCTTGGACAATTCCAAGCAAATCGCCACTGCGATCCTCTGTTAGAAGTTGACGTGCTCTTCTGAAGAAAAGGCACGGGTTGTAAACTACTATTTCACAAATAGTGGATTTAATCCTGAGCTAGAGTTCTCAGGCCTGGACTAGTCCTCCACGAGGGAAACCAGGTTAAAATTGCTGTGTTTGCGTATGCTCTTCTGCTCTTCATTTATTTTCCGCACTTTACTCTGATTATTTATTGTTGGTGAAAGAGTTATTTTAATTGGCTATTTTTCTATATAAACTCTATTCACCCCCCTCTAGAGTTGCCAAACTATTCTTCAATTGGTATCAGAGCTCTGTTCTCTTTACAAGGACTAACATCCTAAGAGCTGATCCATGGCAACCACACAATCCTTGATTTCCAATCATGGTGAAGGTCAGTCCACTCATAGGCCTCCCCTATTTGATGGGACTAACTACACATATTGGAAAACAAGGATGAGCTTCTATCTTAAGTCTCTAGACTTTGACCTGTGGACTGTCGTCACTGACGGTTACAAAAAGCCCGCCAGGATAGTTGTCGATGGTGACCTCATTGAGAAACCACACGACAAATATTCTGTCGAGGAGAAGAAACAGGCAAGTCTAGATGCTAGGGCTATTAATGCTTTATTCTGTGCTATAGACAGGAATGAGTTCAACAGGGTCTCTACATGCACATGCTCATGAAGTATGGAGACTTCTAGAAGTGACGCATGAAAGAACCACACAGGTCAAGGAATCTAAAATAAGCCGTCTCACTCAAGAATACGAAGCCTTCAAGATGAAGCCAAGTGAGACGATCACTCAAATGATCACAAGATTCCTCGACATCATCAATCCTCTATCTTCGCTTGAAAAGCAGTACTCAAACCACGAGAAGATTCGTAAGCTGCTCAGAGGGCTACCAAAGATTTGGAACCCTAAGGTGACAGCCATCATAGAAGGAAACGATCTCACAACAATGTCAATGGAGACCTTGATGGGTAAGCTTATGACTCACGAGCTTGACCTCAAGGACTTCGAAGAGCCTGCTCCGAAGACCAGGGAGATCGCACTTAAAGCTCATCAACGAAGAGCTAATCATGATGAGACCGAAGAAGATAATTCTGATGATGAAGACCAAGCTCTCATGGTTCGCAACTTCAGGAAATTCCTTCGCTTCAACCGAAGGAAGAAGGAATCTCAAGAAGACGATGAAGAAGAACCAACTTGTTACGGTTGCAAGAAAACTGGACATGTCCGAAAAGACTGCCCATTCCTGAAGAAGAGCAACCGCTATGAGAAGCCTTACAAAAAGAACTCATCAAAGAAATATGCCAACACAGGTATCTGGCATGAAAGTGAAGCAAGTGACTCTGAGGAAGAAAAGGACTCTCCTCAAGATACAGCAAATGTGTGCCTGATGGCAACTTCTAACAAGGTATCTAACGAAACTCTGGATGACTTCTCTTTTGATGAACTTGGCGATGCTTTCACTGATTTACTCGATGATCATAAAAAGGTCATCGGTAAATATAAACATGCCAAGGACAAAATCAAAAGTCTAGAAGATGAGATACAAAGAATTTCTTTACTTCTTGATAATGTTAGAAACACATCACCCACAAATGACACTGATGAAGCATCCAAGCTTAAATTAAGCTTATTGATGCTGAAGCACGTATTGAGCAACAAACTCAAGAAATCACTACTCTCAACACGTTGCTTGCTGAAGAAAAGAGTAGACACAAGATTTCCATGACTAAGATTTATGGCTTAAATATTAAGGTTGATGAACTGCAAGCTGTTTCTAAAAGATTAGAAACCAAATTGGGTAAACAGGTTGTTCAACCTCAAACCCA
Organism: Iris pallida; assembly: GCA_029216955.1. NCBI lineage: Eukaryota > Viridiplantae > Streptophyta > Magnoliopsida > Asparagales > Iridaceae > Iris > Iris pallida. Next base: position 12,913 of record JANAVB010018301.1, on the reverse strand, counting down.
ATCACATGGGCACAACACCACTCATGCTAGTCAACCACGTCAATCTCATGCAGCACATAACCATGCTTTTATATACACAAACTTTCACAAACCACGTGCACGTAAGAACAATTCTCACTCAGTACACACTCATCATGCACAAAGACACAATCAACATCACTCCACACAAAAAGCATCATGCCATGCCATATAGACAAAATCATCATGCAATGCCATATAGACAAGATCCTCATATACCATATAGACAAAATCATCATGCCATGCCATCTAGACAATATCAGCATGTCACACATCATAGACAATACCATCACTCTATGCCTCATAGACACCATCAATGCCACTTATTCCATGCATAATCATCTTCACCATGCTAACTCTTCACATCATGTTCATCCTCATCCTGTTGCTTAGATATTATTCTCATGCTCCTAGTATAAATAAAAATACTATCTATACTTATTGTGGATTACATGGACACATCTCACCACAGTGCAGAGTTAGAAGACTTGTAGATAAAAGAATATATGCTTGGTTCCCAAAGACTAACTTTTCAGGACCCTCAAGAACTCGGGTACCAAAGGTCACATCTACTCTTGATGTAGGTGGACCTTCCCTCCTCAACTGAAAGTAAGTGGATTCTCGATAGTGGATGCTCGCGACATATGACGGGAGACGCAAATCTTTTTGCATCACTATCGATGAAGAGAGAAGGATACGTATCCTTCGGTAACAATCTCAAAGGGCACATTATAGGTAATGGTATCATTGGTCATCCTCCTTCTCCTGTAATAAAGGATGTCTGCCTAGTGACCGAGTTAAAGCATAACCTGCTCAGCATTAGTCATCTTGCTGATCATGGATATGATATTAACTTTGGACAAAACAGTTGCTACATTTATGATAGGTCAACAGGAGACATTGCTTTTGAAGGGAAAAGAGAGGACAACATCTATATTTTCTATCTTTTTATAAATTCTAACAATGCAGGTAGATGTCTATATGCCTACAAAGACGAACGACTACTTTGGCACCAGCGTCTTGGTCATGCCAACATGGATGCTATATCCAGGCTTTCCACCAAGAAGCTAGTGAGAGGATTGCCTGAAATCTCGTTCATAAAGGACACGGTATGTGCCGAATGTGAACTAAACAAGGCAACCAAATCCTCATTTCATTCTATCAACTCTGTAAGTACTACTAGACCCTTGCAACTACTTCATATGGATTTATTTGGTCCTAGTAGAATAGCTAGCCTTGGAGGCAAACTTTATGCATTTGTTATTGTTGATGATTTTTCGAGATTTACATGGGTTTTCTTCCTCGCTAATAAGAGCGATGCTATTTCTGCTTTCAAAATTTTTGTAAAGAAAGTTCAAAACGAAAAAGGCTACATGATTACTCGAATCCGAAGTGATCATGGAGGCGAATTCGTAAATTATGATTTTGAAAGTTTTTGTAATGCAAATGGTTTTGATCATGAATTTTCTTGTCCTAGAACTCCTCAACAAAATGGTGTTGTGGAGCGGAAGAATAGGACTCTTGGCGATATGGCTAGAGTCATGTTGAATAAATTTTCTCTTCCGAAATATTTTGGGCAGAGGCTGTAAGTACAGCATGCCACATTTTGAATAGGGTGCTTATTCGTCCCATTACGAAGAAAACACCCTATGAGCTTTGGTTTGGGAGAACCCCCAATGTTTCTTATTTTAAAGTTTTTGGCTGTAGATGTTTTATCCTTAACACCAAAGACAACTTAGGCAAATTTGATGCCAAAGCTGACGATGGTATCTTTCTTGGTTATGCCGCCAAGAGTAAGGGATATAGAGTTTTCAATAAACGCTCACTTATTGTGGAAGAGTCAATAAATATGACTTTTGATGAAGACAACAGTGCAGCAAGTACTCTTGATGATGACGTTGAGCCATCAACTTCTACTCCAATGAATACTTCAACCGAAACTAATTCTCTGGAGGGTTTGCCTAAGAAATTCTCTTTCAAACCTTCTCATCCAGAAAATTTAGTTATAGGAGAAGTTTCACGTGGAGTAACTACTAGATCATCACTAAGAAACTCCGTTGCTAGCACTGCCTTCATTTCACAAGTAGAGCCTAAAAACATTTCTGAAGCTTTTAATGATGAATTTTGGATTTCTGCTATGCAAGAAGAACTCAACCAATTCGAGAGAAGCCAAGTATGGGAACTCGTTCCTAGACCGGTTAATCACTCAATTATTGGTACTAAATGGGTTTTTAGAAACAAAGTACATGAAGATGGTTCAGTCACACGTAACAAAGCTCGTCTAGTAGCTCAAGGATACAACTAAGAGGAAGGTATCGACTACGATGAGACGTATGCTCCTGTTGCTAGACTAGAATCCATTCGGATGCTTTGTGCTTTTGCTAATTTTCAAAACTTTAAATTATTTCAAATGGATGTGAAAAGTGCTTTCCTGAATGGTTTTATCAAGGAGGAAGTTTATGTGAAACAACCCCCTGGCTTTGAAAATCACAAATTTCCCGACCACGTGTTCAAGCTGAAGAAAGCATTTATGGCCTTAAACAAGCCCCCAGAGCTTGGTATGAAAGGCTAAGCAGTTTCTTGCTTGAGAAAGGTTTTTCAAAAGGGAAAATTGACACTACACTGTTTATAAAATCTTTCAAAGACACTATTTTATTAATTCAGATTTATGATATTATTTTTGGGTCTACTGATGAAACTCTTTGTCAAGAATTTGCCAAGTGTATGCAGACGGAATTTGAGATAAGCATGATGGGAGAGCTCAACTACTTTCTTGGTCTGCAAGTAAAACAACTGGCTAATAGAACTTTCATCTGTCAATCGAAGTATACCAAGGACATGCTGAAGAAGTTCGATCTTGACAACATCAAACCAATCAGCACTCCAATGGCTACTTCAACCAAACTCGAACCAGATGAGAGCGGCAAACCCGTTGATCAACGTAAGTATCGAGGTATGATAGGCAGCTTACTTTATTTAACTGCTAGTCGCCCCGATATCATGTTTAGTGTTTGTCTATGTGCTAGATATCAAGCAAATCCTAAGGAATCTCACATGACCGCGGTTAAGCGTATCTTTCGATACCTTAAGGGTACGGTTACAGTGGGCCTATGGTATCCTAAGTCAACATCATTTGACCTCATCGGTTACTCTGATGCTGACTTTGCTGGATGCAAGATCGACCGTAAAAGTACGAGCGGCACGTGTCTATTAGGAAAGGCTTTAGTCTCATGGTTTAGCAAGAAGCAGAACTCTGTCGCACTATCCACAACAGAAGCTGAATACATAGCAGCTGGGCGTTGTTGTGCACAAATTCTGTGGATGAAGCAAACCCTTGAAGACTATAAGTTATCTTTTATGCAGATTCCTATATTCTGTGACAATACTAGTGCAATCAATTTGACTAAGAACCCTGTCTGCCACTCACGCACTAAACACATTGAGATCAGACACCACTTTTTGCGTGATCATCAGTAAAATGGCACGATTAACTTAGAATTTATTGACACTGATCATCAGCTGGCAGATTTCTTTACTAAGCCACTATCCGAAGAGCGCTTCAATTTTCTTTGTCGTGAACTTGGAATTTTAGATGAAGCAGTTATAAATTGAAACTCACCTGTGTAAATATCGAGTATATTGTGATTCCTTTTCGAAGAATTTGGTATGGGTACAAGCCGAAAGGGTCCTTCTGACAACAAGGCGTAAAAGCCTAAGCGACACGGTGCACTAGTCCTCAGGACTACCGCTAGCTGGGATCCGGCCCTGCAGCTAACCCATGGCAAATTTGGACTATTGAACCACAGTATATGTCCTTATTTATTATATGGCTCATTTTCGATTTAATATTGCCTAATTGAGATTTTCTAAAGTTCATTCTGGTTTCTGAGTACCTCTCTATCTATTTTTTAAATTCAACACTCTTTGTTGACCTCAACTACCTTTTGTTTAACTCTTAAATATTTTCTTCATGTTCTTTGCCTGTTTTCAGTTCTGGACCATTGACCCAGAACTCGGGCCGAACTCTGCCCCTATCAGAGTTCGGGCCGAGTTCGGTTCTTAGGTTCCAGGGTCGGGATCTGGCTCTGCCGTTGGATCAATTCTAATCCAATGGTCAATATTTCACCCGACCAAAGACCAAGCCCTACTTTATTTCGGGATTCCCTCTCTTTCCTCCCATATTTCCTTCTTCTCCACCTCCTCCATCTTCTTCCTTCCAAACCCTAACCCTAGTTCTTGATATAGAGGACTCTATTTCTTCTCAAAATCAAGGAAAAGGAGTTTTTCAACATTCTCTTCAACTGTTTGGTATTCTTTTCAGGTATATCTCTCTTTTTCTATCATTTCTAAGTTCTCCTCTTTTATTTCAAATGGCATCTCGCTTGTCCAAACGAGGGAGAAGGACTCGACATGAGGGTGCTTCCTCTTCGGTTCCTCCTCCTCCGATTGAACAAGTAGTTGAACAACACCCCATTCATCCGTTGTTCAATCCGCCACGTCCCGATGACCCTAACACTTACGACGATCGTTTATTTGTATCGCTAGAAGCCTCTAATGAATGGTTTAGCGATTTTAGAACTCGTCCGGTGTTTGGGGGCCATCCCATAAATTTTACTAATTTTCTCAATATGAGTCATTATTCCGTGATCTTTGTTTGGATGAACTTGTTGCTTCAAATTCTGTTATCTACCATAGTACAATTCAAATGTTTTACTGTAATCTGACTCACGATGCAACCCACATCTATTCCCGGGTTGCTGGCATTAACATTGCCTTCAATGACTCTGAGTTGGGAGACTTTCTTGCTCTCCCGGATCTTGATGTGTGGGACAAGCTTGTGGAAGCACGTCAACTTCAATTTGTTGGCGATACTTCCCTTGAAGGATTCAAGGAGGATTTATGTGCTCCTAACGTAAGTCCTCGCAAGCTAAAGGCCAAGCATCTCACCCCCTACTTTTATGAACTTCATCGCATCGTGTTCAATACTATCTTGCCCAAGGCTGGCTCAACAGATGAAGTCACTTATCTTGAGATCTCCACCTTATATCATCTCCACTATCGTATTCCATTCAACTTTCCACGTACTATGATGGATTGGATGATCAACTGTCGAAAGAAACCAAGAGCTTTGGTTTATCCTCTCTATCTTCCTTTAGTCTTTTGTGCTTTCATCGTTCCTATCCATGATTGTCCGTTCCTCTTCCTGCCTGCACCTGCCTTTCTATCCAAAGCACGACGCCTTCAGCCTGTCGCTGCTTCTGAGTCATCTGAGCACTCTGCTGATGAGGAACCTGACGTCCCTCCTCTTGGTCAGGCTGTACCTCCTCCTCCTGCCACTCTTGAGTCTCTTCAGACTATGCTTCGTGATCGCTTTGCTATTGAGGATGATCGCTGGACGCAGCAGGATTATCGTACCACCTTGCAGATCAGTGCCCTTGGAACTCTCTGCATGATATGCGGTATTCGCTTGCTCGTCATCCTGATCTGCATGTGCCTATTGAGCGGGATCCAGATCGCACGGGTCATCGTATAGACGATCCGTGGGTCATGAGGTATATGGATCCTGATGATGCTTTTGTGGACCCTCGTCGCTCATTCCATGGTCCTTCAGATGTTCCAGGACCTTCTCGGTGCTCCATGATGAAGACTGGCTTGATATGCTGCTGCCACTGCTGATGGTCTTAGTTGCCTTTTGTTTTTAGTTATTTCAGTTTGTTATGGATTTATGTACTGGATTTATGTCTTCAAACCCTGATGATGTGCTGGTTGGTGGATAACATTTTATGCTATTTTTCGTAGTTCTACTTTATGTCAGTGACTTGTTTTATTAGTATTATACTGTTTCTTCTCTGCTTGGTGTGGTTGGATTACTTTTCATTATCTATACTGCTATTTCCCATGCTTTTCCTTATGCAGTCTATATGATCCTTTATATTGCTAACTGCCAAAAGGGGGAGAAATATGTATATTTGTGTGCTTGTGTTTGCTTTTGGGAAAATATTTTTATCAGGCCACAGGTTCTATGCATTATTTACGGGGGAGAGCTATTGATTCTAGCCCGGCACCGTTCACTGATTACGGGGGAGCTATCTTATTCTAGCTCGGCATTGTTTATGGGGGAGCTATGTTTTAACCAACTGTGTCCAGGTATGAATATTGAAATATACATTTATTATTTTGTCAATTATCAATATGGGGGAGATTGTTGACACAAAGTCACAGTCAACCAAATATTGACTACATTGACTAAATAATATCTGTATAAATTCAATACGACACACGACGTCTGCATTCAGTTCAGGACAGACAACAGCTCAGTTTCCGACTCTCAGTGTATTTTTGAGTCTGTACTTTTACATTTTATTGAATCTAGAAATATGTACTCTGAGTTATGCTGAGCTCTTGGAACTTAGTCTATAAGCCTACCCAAAATCCCAAGCTCCACCAAAACAAAAATTGCCCACAAGTCCCACTTAGGACCACTCTGTGCTCTGGAGACAGAGTTCGGGCCGAACTCTGCCTCCACACAGAGTTCGGGCCGAACTCTGTCCCCTAGAAATCAGGAACCCTAATTTTAGGGTTAGCTGGTTGCTAGCTGTCCAACGGCCAAATTTTTGAATTTCCCTACCCGAATTCTGGCCGAATTCTGCCTCTAAAAACACTATAAATAGGGCATGAATTCTCTCATTTCAATTCACTCAATCTTCTCTTCTCTTCTCTCCTACAAGCTCAATAAGCCATACCCTTCCCATCTACTAGCCACAAGCCTCCTAAGTCTCGAGTGCTCAGCATCTCTCAGTTAGGATTCTTGTGCAAGAGTCGAAGAAGTCGCTTGGACAATTCCAAGCAAATCGCCACTGCGATCCTCTGTTAGAAGTTGACGTGCTCTTCTGAAGAAAAGGCACGGGTTGTAAACTACTATTTCACAAATAGTGGATTTATATCCTGAGCTAGAGTTCTCAGGCCTGGACTAGTCCTCCACGAGGGAAACCAGGTTAAAATCGCTGTGTTTGCGTATGCTCTTCTGCTCTTCATTTATTTTCCGCACTTTACTCTGATTATTTATTGTTGGTGAAAGAGTTATTTTAATTGGCTATTTTTCTATATAAACTCTATTCACCCTCCTCTAGAGTTGCCAAACTGTTCTTCGGATGAACTGGCTCTTTGATTTAGACGATGATGACTGGGATCAAGATTATGACTCACTCTTGGCGTCCTGCACCTACTCCAGGTAAATAAAATTATAAAACATATACAAAATTATTTATGATTTTGTATATTAACTTATTTTGCTTAATCTTTGTAGGTGTCATCGCTGCAGTAAAGCCTGTGGCCCCTCTTCCTCCTCAAAAAACTATTCAAACAGAGTCTGTAGGAGGAGTTCTTCTTCAAAAGAAGATACTGTTCAAGAAGAATGTTCCCCATCTATGGAGGTACAACAAGAGCCCGCCGTAGAGTCTCAGCAAGAATTGCCTTTCCTTACTGAAGAAAGGGAAGAAGAACGGCTACGGAAGTACCAGCTGCAGATGAAGAAACAGTTGTAGAAGAACCAACTGCAACTGAAATACTCCCAAAATTTGAGGAGCCTGCAGCCAACGAAGGTGATGAGGATATTGTCAACCCATCAACCGAAATCGGAGACGTTGTAATAACATCCTCAGTTGTTGCTACTGATCCAGCACAAGTTCTTGAGATGACAGTACCTGAAACTGACACAATCACCATTCCTCCTGCAACAATCACCGCCACCGAAACTTCGGCTGGAGAAATAATTCATACACATGCTGAAGATACTGTCTCTGGAACTTCTGGAGATCAGTTAGCCTTGGTAGCAACGACAACTATGACTTCATCTCAGCCTGCTACCAAGGCAACAACAACATCTGCTCCCAGTCTTCAAAAGAAGGATTTAGTAGAGCTTGCTGCCACACCAAGCTCTAATGCAGAAATGAATCTTCTAGTTGAAATTCATACAGAAGATTTCTACAAAACCCTGGCGGCTCTGATCAAGATGGTCCTGAAGAAGGGCCTAAATTATGAAAGATTGAAAGCTGCGATTGCTCCCACCATTGAGAACGTTGCTATGTTCAATGACGCCGAGAAAGCAGCAGCGCTGGAGAAGGTGGTAGAAGGACTTGAACAGCATGTTAAAGAATATCTAAGGCTGTCAAGTGAGACCGTTGAAAGTCTCATCCAAACCGAGTATGATGCTTTATCTGCAGAATACATCACTCGGAAGACTGTTTTTAAGGAATCTCTCCAGAAATACCTCAAAGTCGCCAGAGAGATCTTTTTTGGCTGAAACTGAACCTCTGTTGGAGACACACAGAGAAGCCTATGAAACTTCAAACATGAGAATTCATCAACAGAATGATAGAATTCGTGAAGTTGAGGCGGAATTGGCTCGCTTGAAGGCGGAAGAGAGCAGATGATTACAGCTCGAGACAAACATCTGCACAGAGCTCAATAATGGAGGAGAAAGTCTTTGGTGCTGAAGCTACCATCAAAACCCTTGATAAAGCCAAGGATAAGATGATAGCTACTTTTGCCAAACTCTCCCATCTCTGTACTACAGAAGCTCGACGATCTAAAGATACTACAACCGTATTGAGCTCTCGTGAGAAGCGTTTGGCAGAGCTGCAGAAACTGCTTAAGATGTATCTACTCCACCTTAGGAAATAAAGAATTTTTGTAATCTTCTTTTTACATCATCAATAAAGAATTTTGTATTCTTCTGTCTTTTCCATTCTGTAATATTTCAAGAAGTGAATAAAATTTTGTTTTTGACCCTATCATTTATTTTAAATTTAAATAATAGGTATGAGATAGAAAATACTTATCAGAGGTAATATGAACATGATAATTCTTCTAAACTCAACAAAGTAGATTATATCTATCCAGAGTAATATGGACATGATAGATAATGAATCTTGTTTTTGTTTAGATTATACAATATTATCAGAGGTAATATGAACGTGACAGATCGTAACAACTCAAAGAAAATAGATTAATATATTCAGAGGCCATATGGACATGATAGATAAGAAAAGAAGTAAACTTAATATTTATTCAGAGGTCATGAGAACATGATAAATAATAATCTTTTTTCTTTCTAAAATCAGCTGGTAGACAGAAGATCAAAATTCTCTTTTAGGAGAACAAATAATCAGCTTAACCAAACCTTGGTAGCTGGGAATAAAGAAGAAATTCAAACATAATATTTCTTCAAGAATTTGCCATTAATTGGCATTATGAGCAAATCTCCATTAGGTTTAGACAACCTATAGGCACCATTAAAGAATGCTGTCTCGACTACATAAGACCTTCCCATTTTGCATGGAATTTGCCTTTGCTCTTATGAGATCACCATCGGTCTTTGGACAGCTAGAACTAGCTCACCGACTATGAATACCCTCTCTTTAACTTTACGATTGAAAGCTCGAGATACGCGGGCTTGATATAACTCGATGTGCTATTGTGCTTGAAGACGCTTCTCGTCTAGACCTTCAAGTTTTTGAAGTCTCAACCGATCATTATTCTCTGTAGTTAGCTCATTAGCAATGGCTATTATAAGAGATGGAATCTAGATTTTCAGTGGAAGAACAGCCTCACATCCGTAAACCAGTGAGAATGGTATAAAACCAGTAGGAGTTCGGACTGTCGTTCGGTAAGCCCATAAACATTCTCCAAGTTTCTCATTCCAATCACATTTATTAGAAGAGACAAACTTTTTGAGAAGTTTAATAATTATCATGTTAAAAGCTTCGGCCAAACCATTAGCAGCTGGATTGTAAGCCGTAGAAGCTAAGTTATGGATCCGATTCTTGTCACAGAATCGATAAAACGCTGACTGGCAAATTGTGGTCCATTATCATGGATTATTCTTCGGGGAATCCCGAAACGGTAAATGACATAATGTTTGATGAAACTAACCACATTAGACGTTTTCACTTCAACAAGGGGAACTGCTTTTGCCCATTTAGAGAAATAATCCGTTATGGCTAAGATAAACCGATTTTCTTTGACAGAAGGAGGATTAATAGGACCAATAATATCCATGCCCCAAGCTTCGAAAGGCCAAAAAGCTGCCGTAGGATGTAAGAATTCAGAGGGTTGATGAAAAAAATAGCATGAATCTGACATGCTTTACACCGTCTGGCATAATCTACAGCATCCGCTATCATGGAAGGCCAATAATATCCCATTCTTCGAATACGATCCTGTAATTTCGGACCGGTTGATGAGCACCGCAGACACCATCATGAACTTCGGAGTGTTTGCTTAGCTTCACTCTCAGAGAGGCAACACAACAAAAATCTGTCATAAGAACGATGATATAACATATGCAAAAAGAATCGTAGTAGAATCAAATGATCGTCTTTTGATTGATGCAGCTTCTTTTGGATCTTCAGGTAAAATCCCATGGATCGCATAATCAATAAATGAACTTCTCCAATCCCTTTGCTGAGAATTTGATTATGTAGTATAACTCTGTTCGATATGCAAATTATTCTTGACGGAATAGATCTCTATCCAACAAAGTAATGGTGTTTTGTCTTCTAATTGGAACAGCTATGTCTGCAACTAAACTAGCAAGAGCATCAGCTTCCAAATTTTGAGAACATGGTACGAATTCAATAAATAATCCTTTGAATGAAAGTGAATTCGATCACCACTTGATGATAAGGAATGAGGTCAGGATTTCTGACTTCATATGTCCCTCTGACCTGGTTAACAATCAGTTGAGAGTCTCCATAAGCTTCTAGGAACTCAATGTCCAATTGTTTTGCTACTTGAAGACTAATTAGCAGAGCATTATATTCTGCCACATTATTGGAACATGGTTCATTAAGAGAATAAGCACGGTATATGACCATTTTATCAGGAGAGACCAAGAAGATGCCTACTCCGGAGACAATATTGCCTTTAGGTCCAACCCACGATGCTCCATCAAAGTATAGTTGCCAAATGTCATCCTTCAAAGTCATATTGCAATCCACGACTTCATCTGGAATGTCCTCATATAGCTTAGAGGTTTCAGGTATAGGGTGCTGCTAAAAAATTAGCTAATGTTTGACCCTTCACTGATTTTTGAGGTACATAGACCATATCATAAGGAGTAAGCAACATTGCCCAAGTAGCTAACCTGGAGTTAAGAATGCTCGGCTTTCTCATCAATACCCATTAGAATTTATTTGGATATGACATGAATAGTTTGTCCTGACATATAATGTCATATCTTTTGAACGGCAAAAGCTAAAGCCAAGTATTCTTTTTCCACAGGAGTATACCTGTGTTCAGCTCCAACCATCATCGGCTAAGATAATAAATTGCATGTTCATGACCCTTATCACTTTTTTGTGCAAGAGTACCAAGAGAATGATCTAAGGCTCGAACATACAGCAAAATGTCTTCTACTACTGGAGGTACCAGAACAGGTGGATTTGTAAGGTATTGCTTAATGTCATTGAAGGCTTTTTGACATGCTTCATCCCAAAAAATGATACACCTTTCTTTAATAGACGAGAGAAAGGTTGATCTCCTAGAAAGATTGGATATAAATCTCCTGATATAAGCAATGCGACCTTGAAAGCCACGGAGTTCTTTCAGATTACGTGGAGGACGCATTTCAAGAATTGCTTTGACCATATCAGGATCTACATGGATACCTTGAGAAGTAATGACAACTCCCAAAAACTTGCCACTGGAAACCCCTAAGAAAGACTTAGTAGGGTTCATCTTTAATTGATGTCGACGCATCAACTCAAATACTGTCTTCAAGTCTTGAATGTGATCATCTTTTAATTGACTTTTGACAGCAATATCATCCACATAACATTCAACTATTTTTTGCAGATGTTCTTGAAAGATATTGCTCATGGCCGTTGATACGTAGCACCGATTTTTCAGACCAAACGGTATAACCGTATAACAATAAACTCCAAGGGGTGTATGAAAAGCGGTATGCTTTTCATCTCCTGTATGCATCATAATCTGGTTGTATCCTAAAAATCTGTCCAGGAAAGACATGCGTTCAAAACCACATGTATTGTCTATCATGACATCGGTAATCGGAAGTGGAAATTCGTCTTTCGGACAAGCTGCATTAAGATCTCAAAATCTATACAAACTCGACTTTTTCATTCTTCTTCATGACAGAAACAATGTTGGCAACCCAGTCTGGGTGTTGTTCTTCACGAACAAAGCCACATGTGATCAGCTTTTTGACTTCTGCTTCAACTGTATCCATCATGTCTAGTTGAAAATGTCGTTGCTGTTGTTTTACTGGTTTGGCATTAGGAAGAATATTGAGTTTATGAGTAGCTACTTTAGGATCCAGACCCAGCATATCCTCATAACTCCATGCAAAGATATCAATATATTCTTTAATCAGCTTTATCAACTCTTCTTTTTCATCTTCAGAAAGGTTTTTCTGATGAATATCGGCTTAGACGTAGTTTCATCTCCAACGTCAATCTGGACAATTTCATCTTCTGTAGGTGGCTGTCGCTGTTTAAAATAAGCTCATTGAGTGTCCATTTGTTGTGCCCATGGGTCATTTTCAAATAGTTCAGATTCACCATCGGTTTGAACCATATTGATTGAAAAGACATGTTCAGATCAACATACTGGACTCCTTCAGAATATGAGGATTGTAAAGAATTAGAAAAAAATTCTTCTTGTATATTTCATTAAACATGTGGGATGTATCAGATTCAATAAACTAGATTTCTTCAGAATCTGAGATTATGAAGAACTGGAAGAAAATTCTTCTTCATATCTTTATTAAATATGTGGGATGGATCATATCCCAAACCATAACAATTCATTGATAGGATCGCCACATAACGGTAATCGTCTCCCTTTGCCTTGATTGAGACCTAGCATAGTTTTC
>JANAVB010018299.1:0-27347 GCA_029216955.1 Iris pallida | reverse complement strand
AGAGAAGGCAGATGATCATGGCCCGGGACCAGCACCTAACTCAGAGCTCATTTTTTGAAGAGCAAGTCTTCGAACTGAATCTACCATCAAAACCCTTGACGAATCTAAGGACAAGATGATAATCAGTTTTGCTGGACTTTCTCATATATGCACTCCTGAAGCGACGTGCCGAAGCTACCAAGACTGTTTTGAGCTCTCGTGACAAGCGTCTAGCAGAGCTGCAGAAAATAGTAGGAGACTTATCAGCTCCGCCTTAGGCAAAATAAAGAGCTTTTTGTAATCTTCTATCTTTTTCACTCTGTATTTTTTACAAAATGAATAAAATATTTATTCGTGATCCTATTATTTATTTTGAATTTAAACAATAGCTATGAGATAGAAAACACTTATCAGAGGTAATATGGACATGATAAGTTTTCTAAATTCAATAAATTGTATCTATCCAGAGGTAATATGGACATGATAGATAATGAAATCTCATTTTCTGTTTAGAGTATACGATACTATCAGAGGTAATATGAACGTGACAGATCGTAACAACTCAAAGAAAAATAGATTAATATCTATTCAGAGGCCAAATGGACATGATAGATAGGAAAAGATAGACTTAATACATATTCAGAGATCATGAAACATGATAAATAATAAATCCCACTTTTTAATCAACTGGTAAGATAAAATTAAAATTCTCTCCAAGGAGACAAGTAATCAGCTTAACCAAACATTGGTAGCTGGGGAATAAAGAAGAAAAATCAAACATAATATTTCTTCAAGAATTTGCCATTGATAGGCATCATGAGCAAATCTCCATTAGGTTTAGACAACCTATAGGCACCGTTGGAGAAAACTGTCTCGATGACATAAGGGCCTTCCCATTTTGCTTAGAATTTCCCTTTGCTCTTATGAGTCATCACCATCGGTCTTCGAACAGCTAGAACTAGTTCACCGATTTTGAATACCCTCTCTTTAACTTTACGATTGAAAGCTCGAGATATGCGGGCTTGATATAGCTCAATATGTTGTTGTGCTTGAAGACGCTTCTCGTCCAATCCTTCAAGTTCTTGAAGTCGTAAGCGATCATTGTTCTCTGTAGTTAGCTCATTAGCAATGGCTATTCGAAGAGATGGAATCTGGATTTCCAATGGAAGAATAGCCTCACATTCGTAAACCAGTAAAATGGTGTAAAACCAGTAGGAGTTCGGACTGTCGTTCGGTAAGCCCATAAACATTCTCCAAGTTTCTCATTCCAATCACGTTTATTAGAAGAGACGAACTTTTTGAGAAGTTTGGTGATTGTCTTGTTGAAGGCTTCGGTCAAACCATTAGCAGCTGGATTATAAGCCGTAGAAGCCAGGTTTTGGATCTGATTCTTATCACAGAACCGATAAAATGCCTGACTGGCAAATTGTGGTCCATTGTCATAAATTATCCGTCGGGGAATCCTGAAGCGATAAATGACATGGTGTTTGATGAAGCTAATCATATTAGATGTTTTCACTTTAGCAAGGGGAACTGCTTCTGCCCATTTAGAAAAATAATCGGTTATAGCCAATATAAACTGATGTCCTTTAACAGAAGGGTTAATAGGACCAATAATATCCATGCCCCAAGCTTCGAAGGGCCAAGAAGCTGCTGTAGGATGTAGGAATTCAGACGGTAGATGAATAAAATCAGCATGAATCTGACATGCTTTACACCGTCTGGCATAATTCACAGCATCTGCTATCATGGATGGCCATAATACCCCATTCTTCGAATGCGGTCCTGTAATTTTGGACCAGGTTGATGAGCACCCACAAACACCATCATGAGCTTCACGGAGTATTTGCTTGGCTTCACTCTCAGAGAGACAACGCAGTAAAAGTCCGTCATAAGAACGACGATATAACATATGTAAAGAAGAATCATAATAGAATCGAAATGATCATCTCTTAATTGATGCAGCTTCTTTTGGATCTTCAGGTAAAATCTCATGAACCGCATAATCAATGAATGGACTTCTCCAATCCCTCTGTTGGGAACTTGATTCTGTAGTATAACTCTGTTCAATATGCAAATTATTCTTAACACAGAATAAGTCTTGATCCAACAAAGTAATGGTGTTTTGTCTTCGAATTGGAACAGCTAAATCTGTCGCTAAACTAGCAAGGTTATCAGCTTCCAAATTCTGAAACGTGGTACAAATTTGATAAAGAATCCTTTGAATGAAAGGACTAATTCGATTACCACTTGATGATAAGGGATGAGGTCGGGGTTCCTGACTTCATATGTCCCTCTAACCTGATTAACAATCAGTTGAGAGTCTCCATAAGCTTCCAGGAACTCAATGTCCAACTGTTTTGCTACTTGGAGACCAATCAGCAGAGCATTATATTCTGCCACATTGTTGGAGCATGGCTCATTGAGAGAATAAACACGGTATATGACCATTTTGTCAGGAGAAACCAAGACGATTCCTACTCCGGAGACAATATTGCCTTTAGGTCCGACCCGTGATGCTCCATCAAAGTATAATTGCCAAATGTCATCCTTTAAAGTCATGTTGCAATCTACGACTTCATCTGGAATATCCTCATATAGCTTCGATGTTTCAGGTATAGGGTGAGCTGCTAAGAAATCAGCTAATGCTTGACCCTTCACTGATTTTTGAGGTACATAGACCATATCATAAGGAGTGAGCAAGATCGCCCAGGTAGCTAACCTGGAGTTAAGAATGCTCGGTTTTCTCATCAATACCCGAATATGATTTATTCTGGAGATGACATGAATAGTCTGTCCTGACACATAATGTCGTGTCTTTTGAACATCGAAAACCAAGGCCAGACATTCCTTTTCTACAGGAGTATACCTGTGTTCAGCTCCGACCATCATTCGGCTAAGATAATAAATTGCCTGTTCATGACCTATATCACTTTTCTGGCAAGAAGAGCACCAAGTGAATGATCTAAGGCTCGAGCATATAGCAAAAATGGTCTTCCTACCACTAGGTACCAAAATAGGTGGATTTGTAAGGTATTGCTTGATGTCATTGAAAGCTTTTTGACATGCTTCATCCCAGACAAATGATACACCTTTCTTTAATAGACGGGAGAAAGGTTGACATCTCCCAGAGAGATTGGATATGAATCTCCTTATATAAGCAATGCGACCCTGGAAGCCGCGGAGTTCTTTTAGATTGCGTGGAGGACGCATTTCAAGAATAGCTTTAATTTTGTCAGGATTAACATGAATACCCTGAGAAGTAATGACAAATCCCAAAAACTTGCCATTGGACACCCCTAAGAAAGACTTAGCAGGATTCATCTTCAATTGATGTTGGCGCATCAACTCAAATACTATCTTCAAGTCTTGAATTTGATCATCCTTGATCGACTTTTGACAGCAATGTCATCTACGTAACATTCAACTGTCTTCCGTAGATGTTCTTGAAAGATGTTGCTCATAGCCCGTTGATACGTGGCACCGGCGTTTTTAAGACCAAACGGCATAACCATATAGCAGTAACTCCAAGAGGTGTACGAAAAGCAGTATGCTTCTCATCTCCTGGATGCATCTTAATCTGATTGTATCCTGAGAATCTATCCATGAAAGACATGCGTTCAAAACCGCATGTATTGTCTATCATGGCATCGGTAATCGGAAGTGGAAATTCGTCCTTTGGACAAGCTGCATTAAGATCTCGAAAATCTATGCAAACTCGGACTTTTCCGTTCTACTTCATAACAGGAACAATGTTGGCAACCAAGTCTGGGTGTTTTCTTCACGAACAAAGCCACATGTAATCAATTTTTTGACTTCCGCTTCAATTGCATCCATCATATCTGGTCGAAAATGCCGCTGCTGTTGTTTTACAGGCTTGGCATTAGGAAGAATATTGAGTTTATGAGTAGCAACTTTAGGATCTAGACCCGGCATATCCTCATAACTCCATGCAAAGATATCAATATATTCTTTAATCAGTTTTATCAGCTCTTCCTTTTCATCTTTGAAGAGGTTTTTACTGATGAATATTGGCTTGGACGTTGTTCCGTCTCCAACACAATCTGGACAATCTCATCCTCTGTAGGTGGCTGTCGCTGTTCAAAACGAAGCTCCCACTGAGTGTCCATCTGTTGGGCCCAAGGGTCATTTTCAAATGGCTCAGATTCACCCTCAGTTTGAACCATGTTGACTGAGAATACACACTCAGATTCATCATAATAGTCTCCTCTAGCATATGAGGAGTGGAATGTATCAGATTCGATGAATTGGATTTCTTCCGAATCTGAGGACTGTGAAGAACTATAAGCGAATTCTTCTCGTATATCATCATTAAACATGTGGGACGGATCATATCCCAACCCATGACGAGTTTTCTGGTAAAACGGATCACCACATAATGGTAATCGTCTACCCTTACCTTGATTAAGACCCGGCATAGTCTTCAAATCATATCCTCTATTTTGAATAATCTTGAGAGATTGTTGACTATATTTGTCAATTCGGATTCTTCCTCTATCTTTATCTCTAAGATCATCTGTCTGAGCAACATGGATATTTCAGCCAGACCAAACACAATTGGTGCTTATTTTTCTTATTAGACAGAACCACAAAACAGATTCTTCGTGACGTCTATAAGTTACAACTTGTGATGAAGCAGCTACAGGAAGAAGATATGGAGAAGATGTTAGGAACTTTTGAGCATAAGGTCCTATATCGACATGAGGAGGAAAAGAATTTTCCTTATGGTCAATGTATAAAGTTTCCTCTATGTCATCTTTATATTGATGACTTTGGTCATCAGAAGATAAAGTCATTCTTTCAACAAATTTGACAGCCATATACTCAAAAAGGAAATCTTCATTGATATTAGAAAGTACAGAATGATCAATATTTACATCATTTATAATTTGACTGCTACGCTTCGGATTGATTATTAACGGACCGTCATCCGTCTTCTGCGTAGACTTGCCAAGGTTGATGATCAGCGGTGGTTCTGGATCATTCGTACGAGAAGTACGTCCCTTGACTTTGATCATGAGAGGTTGAACTTGGCTCTTGGCAGGAATACTCACTGATTTCTCAGATGAAGCTCAAGTTCTTCCTTTGACCTTGATCACCAGAGGTTGACCATTGACAGATTGGGGTTGGATTCGACCTTTGACTTTGATCTTCAAAGGTTGCTCTTTTGGAGGATCTTCATTGACAGATTGATCTTCAGCAGGTGATCGATCTTCAGCTATATCTGATATCTCCTTCACATACTCTTGTTTGTAGAGCATTGAGTCAGAAAAATAGGCTTCGACGCCCTTGAAAGGATTGATATCAGCAAACTCAGTCTTCACAACCCCTTGGGAATCCACGTACTTGAAGCATTGGGGGAGAGTTGAAGACACAATGTTATGCTCATGTATCTACGGTCTTCCAAGAAGGATGTTTAGGATACGTCTGAGTTGATAACATAGAAGGTTGCCATAGTTCGAAGATCACCAATCTGAATCTTCAGACGAATCTTCCCCAGTGGTTTACTCTTGCCAGAGTTGAAACCAACTATTGTGGTACTAGTGTAAGTCAAATCACTAGTAGGAATCCTCAAAGGTCTTAGCATACTCTGAAGAATAATGCTAATAGAAGACCCAGGATCAATATAAATCCTGTCAATTTCAGTGGATTCAATATACCCAGTGTAGCACAAAGGCATGTCGTGTTTGTTATGCTTCCACAGCATATCTTCTTGTGTGAAGGTAATGTTAGGAATTGCCTCCATCACACTATGACATTGTGGACACGACACTGGTGTATTGTCAGGACTCTTGAGTTGAGCTAAGCATGAGTCTGCTTGTAGCAAAGCTTCACTCAAAGTCTTCATGCTTTCTTTAGAAAGACGAAGCAGCTCGAATATAGAGAGTCTAGCCGGAGTATTGGCTAACTGGGCTAGAATATCAAATTTGTAGGGCTTTATCACCACCCTTTGATTTGAAGCAGATTTCAAAGGGACATCAAAGCGTGCTGCTTTCTGTTTCCCTTTCTCAACCACCGATGGTTTAGCAGGAATAGGAGATGGTTGAACTGGTATTGTTTCACACAACGTCCTCTGCTTCTTTGGAAGATCCCTCATAGTCTTTGTGGTACTCTTTCCCAGATCTTGTACCAGCAAAGGTTTCTTCTTCAGACTCAGGAGAAGGAAGTCCCATATTACAGGATTTAGTCTTCTTTCCCTTAGTCTTCTTCTTTCGAGAATTTTTATGAGGAAGCTCAGAACCCAATCCAACAGTAGATTTTTGACTTTGAATTTGTTAAGGAAGTCGTATTCCTTTATCATAGTTCAAACCTTCTGCCTTTTGAAAGTCGTAGCCCATCTTTCTCATGAGATGGACTGATTGTTGACTGTACAAGTGAATGGGCAGTGGACTTTCAATGAATGGTTTAACAGAGGAAGAAGAGACAGAAACCTCTGTAACCACAGGAAAAGGAGTATTCGAGACACGAGGAAAAATCCCTGTAGGAGCTTTTTCATAAGCAGCAAAGACTTGTTGTGCCCTGTATAAGGGGACATATTCATAGCTAACCACTGCTGATGAGTAAGTTTGAGCTTGGTACGATGAGCCAAACTTGGAGGACATATGCTTAAACCTTCCAGTCTATCCTCCAAAGGAATGCCAACCCAAAGATGATCCAAATCATCAGGATCTGGAATAACATGAGAAATCATGTTACAGGTTTTAACTTTTCTACCTTTCTTGGATTTTGAAGTTTTACCTTTATCCTCCATTTCATGTACTAAGTCAGGATGTACCCACATGATTTCACCATTCTTTAGTGTGAGAGGCAACAATCCTTCATTTTGCTCTCTGGCAGGCAGGATATTCACAATCTTCATCGTCGCTTAGGAATTGGGATAATTCCATCTGGGACTTGCTGTGGAGGAAAACCTCCAAATTGAAGAGAAACCATATTGGTTGTGACCGTATGCTCATCGTTAGTTAAAGCGATGGCATTGGCATTTATCAGCTCTTAGATTTTCTTCTTCAAGACATAACAAGCCTTGGTAGGATGATTTATGTATTGTGATAGATACAATACTTGGAATTGTCAGTCAGATTCACCTCATTAGGCCTCTTTGGCTCTAGAATCTGGAGTTTGCCACTCTTTACCAGATATTGGAATATCCCTGGGATATCACTGTCATCGAAAGAGTCTTCTTCTTTTGGCTTGGAAGACTCATAATTATTCGGCGTCGTTTTGGGTTTTGAAAGATTAACCACAAGGGTTTCCTTCCCTTTCCCATTACGATTGCCGAAAATTTACCAGAAGAGCCTTTCTTTCCTTTGTCCTCTGAGGCAAAGATCATTCCGTGTTTACGAGCCAACCTACCATTGGTCTCGGCAGAAACTGCTGCTATGATGAATGAGGCCCAATCTGTGAATTGGGAACCCGTAACAGCAATGGATGGTCGCAGATTCATCTTGCATGTATCAATCAATGCTGAATCTGGCATACCAGGAAGCATCTTCAGAGTTGCCTGTCGGAAACGTTCGATGAACGTCCTAGTATCTTCCTTCTCCTTTTGTTTGATTTCTATTAAGGAGGACATATTCATGTCCATGCCTCCTTCATAGAAGCGGAAGAGAAACATTGCTTTAAATTCGTCAAAAGACGATATGCAATTGTCGGGTAGACTACGATACCAATCGTAAGCTGAACCTGTCAGGCACCGATAAAAACTAGGGTAAGAAGAGCATCATTCTTCTGCAGATGCACAGTCATAATATCAAAATATTGATATACTGACTAGGAGATGCCTTTCCATCAAATAATACCATCGATTTTGGCTTGAATTTCGGAGGAAAGGGTACGTCATTCCAATGAGGAGGATAAGATTGCTTAATCCCTAACCTTGGAGCTGATCCTTGTGCTTCAGAACTTCAAACTGTGCTTTTAATTCACGCACTGCTTGAATAGCTTCACTGGTTTGAGGAAGCACATTCGATTGAATAGTTGTTGGATGTACCGTAACCCCTACCGGAGGCGGTACATCTTCTGGAATGATAGGATCTGGAGATGCAAATTTTGATTGACAGCAGGTTCTTGATTATTCAAAGGTATATCAACCCCTTGACTATCTTGAGTTTGTGCTGCTACCTGCACCGGTGTTACTACTGCCGGCTGAGCAGTTTGCTGAGTCATTATTATTTGGTATATGCTTTGCATCATGGTAAGCATGTCCTTTAGTGATTGCTCAACAGCAGAGAGACGTTGTTCTGTATTAGCAGATGATGTCTCCGGTTCATCCGCAATAGCATAGGATTCAACCTCTCTTGAAGATACAGAGGGATTGGTATAGAGGTATGAATCGACACTATCAGTTTCGAACTCAAAAGATTGACTACCCCCAGCTTCTGAATCAGAAGTTTGCAAGTGTCTTTGTCTTCTTGATCGAGTATTCTGATATACTCCTTCAAAGGAATCAAGAAGTCTGTTGAATTATTGTTGACCTGGAGTCTGGGACGAGTTGCGTCTTGGACGTCGTCCTCTGTTGGTATGAGATGCCATGTTGACTGACGCATAAGACAACTCATGTTCTTGGTCATCAATTTGCTGTTGAGGCGCATTGAAGCTTAACCGATCAAAAACTGACCGTTTAGAAGCCGAACAACAACATTTGATTACAATCTGGTGACACTCACAATGATGATTCTCTTGGGGGAGTGTCACAGGAGATTGTCTATTTTTACGCTTTTGTACTAGCAACTCGTGTAAATCAGAGTGAGTAGAGGGAGTAGCCTTCTTATTACATTTGGAGTAGAGAAACTTTTAGTCCCTTGTGTATAAAGAAGATTACTGGCTGCATTAGCAGAACCAAACCGTACATTTTTACGTGCTTGGAGTTGCGTACGTAAATCCTGAGATTTTTGAGCACTAAGGACTCCATCAGCATTACGCGTAATTTGAAGGTTTGATACCTTGCATAAAGCAGTATAAGAAGGCTGTTGTTGGAGAACCGAAGTTTTACCAACAATGTTTTTACGCTGCATGCGTGCAGGTAAATTCACTGTAGATGTAAAGACATCATTGTGATTTTATCTACACTGTCACAGACAGGAGATTTACCTTTACGCGTAGAGCGCAAAATATGAGTATCTGCCACGTCATAGACGGGAGATTTTCCTTTACACGTGGAGCATAAATTTTGTGTGTCTACCACGTCACAGATGGAAGACATATTTTTACGCGCAGAGCGTAAAGCTTTGGAGTCTACCACGTCACAGACGGGAGACATATTTTACGCGCGGGGCGTAAAACTTGATTTTTACGCTCAGAGCGTAAAACTTGATTTTTACGCTCAGAGCGTAAAAATGGAGAGTCTGCCACGTTACAAACGGGAGACTGATTTTTACGCCCATGGCGTATCACCGAAGTAGAGACAGCCTCGTCACAGACTGGGAGCCTCCACAACAGGAGTAGGAAGGATTCCTTTGCCTTCAGAGATAGTAGGGAGATCCGAGGATGCTTTGGACTTAGGAATCCAAACTTTTCGCGCCTTCCGCGATTTCTGAACATTGGAGCAACGAGTACTACTCCCAGTTCGGAGCATTTCTTCGTAGGCAGTCTGGTCGAAGTGCACAACCAGAGTCTTCTTTGTCGATCCGACCGACACATATCATATTGAGCAATTGCCTTCTCGTCAGAGGAGAAGGTCGTCCCCAGCAGAGTCGCCATTTTGTTTCACTTAACAAAATACCTAAAATTGGCTTTTGAAAGAAAACTAGAAAAAGTACAAGAAGTACAAATTGTTCTGGGAAGTATTGCTATGGAAGTCTGATCTGAGAGCGATCACTTTGTTCCTTGGACCATACGATGATGAAGAAGAAAACTGCTTTAAGAAAACAAACAATCGGAAGAACTAAGTCACCTGAAAAGGTATCGAGCAACGGCACTGATGGCACAGTCGAATGCTTTCTTGCTTTGCTTCACCCTGTTCTTGAGAAAAAGTTGAAGAAATACTTCTGGGAATATCACTCTGGAAGTATGATTTTTCTCAGAATCTCCTCTCCTGTCTCTCTCTTGATCTCTTGATAAAAATAAGTCTATTTATAGACTTAACCCTTTGTGCGTAAAAAGTAGCAAAATCGAGTTTTTATGCTAGTAACTGTCACCCACGATGCAACTCATCCTCTACGCACGTTGACACGTGTCCCACGTAGAGTTTGATCTCTACGCATGGTGACACGTGTCCCACTACTTTAACAAAATAGGGAGAGCACGTACACATGTTCCTCGAGAAGTGTGGCATGAAAGCCACGTGGGCAAACCACGTTCTTAAATGGTCAGGAAAGATCGGGCATAAAAATGACCCAAAACACACTCCTAGCGTAAAGTGGCAAACTGGGCGTAAAATAGCCCAAAATAAACTTTCCAGCGTAAAGTGGCTACAATAGCCTTGAGTGTAAAAAGTAGCCCAAATAGACTTTACGCCCACAATAGCTTTGAGCGTAAAAGCTCGAATAGCTACCGTGCGTAAAAGAAGCGATTGTATTGAGCGTAAAGTAGCCCCATCTGCACACTATACGACGAGTATCGGGTTTGGTGTAAATCCTATCTTCTTGACTTCTGTGCTGCATGCTGTCAGAAAAAATCATTCTGTCAGACCAAATCTTTGGCATTAAATGCGGCCTGACAGTCTGTCATCAGCGTAGAGTTCAATGAATAGCTCCCGCGTAAAGTAGCTAGCCTAAAGTGTAGCTTGCGTAGAGAGTAGCTCGCGTAAAGTGTAACTTGCGTAGAGAGTAGCTCGCATAAATTCTTAACTTCTTTGACTAAGTCCATGAAGCATTTTTTTACGCTTCTACAGGAGCATGTGTTCTATAAAGAACCCTGTGAATGTAGAGATAACGTCGATTGCTGCCTGATAGTGGGGGATCAAATCTTCATGTCTAACCTCATATCGTCCTTGAACCTGGTTGATAATTAGCTTCGAGTTGTCATAGGCCTCGATGTAGTCGATCCCCAACTGTTCAGCGAGCTGGAGCCCGATGATGAGAGCGTTGTACTCAGCAACATTATTGGTGCATGACTCCATGAAAGAATACGCACGGTAGATGACTAGACCATCAGGAGTGACGATGACTACTCCGACCCTCGCGATGATTTTGCGTTTAGGTCCTATTCTCGAAGCACTGTCAAAGAACATTTGCCAGACAGGATTGTCTGTGACTGCATTAGACTCCAGGACCTCGTCAGGGATACCGTCGTAGAGTCTTGACGTCTATGGTACAGGATGTGCTGCCATGAAGTCGGTCAATGCTTGACCTTTAACTGCCTTTTATGGGACGAACACCATGTCATAAGGTGTCAAAAGGATTGCCCATGTGGCTAATCGTGAGTTTAGTTCCCCTGGCTTAGTCATGAGAACTCTGAGGATATTGACTCAGAAAATGACGTGAATTGTCTGACCAGCCATATAATATCACGTCTTTTGGATGGCGAAGACTAGAGTGAGATACTCATTCTCAACAGGATTATACCGATGTTTGACACCAATCATAGTCCTACTAAGATAGTAGATTACCTATTCGTGGCCTTCGTTGCTCCTCTGGGCTAGCAAAGCGCCGAGAGAATGGTCCATAGCTCGAACGTACAGTAGAAAGGGCCTTCCCACAACCGGTGCTACCAGTACTGGAGGACTAGTGAGGTATTTCTTGATGTCGTCGAACACGTGCTGACAATCTTCTGTCCAGACATAAGAAACTCCTTTCTTTATCAGTTTGGTAAAGGGATTAGCATCATCCAGAGAGATTTGCTATGAATCTTCTGATGTATGCCAAGCATCCTTGCAGGCCCCGGAGCTTGCGAAGATTCTTTGGGGGAGCCATGTCTAGAATGGTGTCACGACCCGCACCCTGATTAGAGGCACGAGTGCGTGGTTACGTCCAGCCTATGTTGCAGAATCGGCGGTAGAATGCTGTATAGGTCGTCTATAAATACTACAACTAGACAAAATATAAGGGTACCTATCATCTTCACACGAAGGTATAATATGGCATAACTCAATCATAAGACAAACTATGATAGATAGCACGAAATGAAAATATGATAGAAAGGAAAACTGGAAAGGAGTTCAAGATCCAACACAAGCTCAGAGATATAAACACATCACAGAAACTCAAAATATAATATAAAAAATACAGTCTGAAAATACTAGCTGGATCGCAGTCCAGGAAAACCTATCTAACAGTCTAAACAGGGGATATATCATCTACGGGCTCCAGGGGTAATGTCTCATCAAACTCTATCCTAGCCATACCTGTAAAAGGTAGAGCAATCAGCTAACATGCACTCTGTAAACATCAACGGTTATCCTGTCAGGAAAATGATCGAGTACAAACACTAACAGCAGTTCCATATGAATTGACAAATTCTATAAGAGGCAATTATAATGAAATACAAGACAGAATATAGGATGGCTTGGGAGCTATTCGGAAGCCAAGTTATAACCCGTAAACCAAACAAGGATCGGGGTTGTAACCCTTCTCCTGAACAGAACTTAGCCTCCAATCAAGGTTTAGCATAAGATCATGTAGAACATGTGAGTACTGAATATCATAACATGGTGAGAAAAGTACTGAATGTGAAACTGAGTAGGATATATGATGTAATAAAATAAATATAAAATGTGCCGTGAATTATTAGAGCGTTATGTGATCGGCTTGGGAAAGTACAGGACATGTTATCCACTTGGCCCGACAATCACATGAAAATCACTAGAAAGGGTCATGCCGGCCAACCTGGATAACAAGCACAAGGAATAAGATCTCGCTACACCCTACGTGAGGTGAGAGTGGCACGAGCACAAGAATATAGTGACATGATGGTATTGATCACATAGCCCCTAATAATTCCCCATCCCCGAATAGTATAATGGATCCGGACATGACACGTCATGACACGGGATTCCCTAAGAGGGTAGCTACTTCCTCTCAGGAATCGGTGTCTATACAAGTACAAGAAACAAGACAAAAAATGTACCAATATACCAAGAAAATTCAGGAACAACATCTCATGTCATGATCCGACATATACTAGTCCGTGAACCATCAGTGTCGGGAAATCAAGTAAGATACTACAACTGAATCGGATATAACAGATATCAAAACAATGAAAACTATCAGTGAATGTACTCGCCTGCGGTCTTGAGCTGTCAAATGGGGTCGATGCTCAGAGTGACGCCACAAACCTAATGATGAGATATATATATATAAGCTAATTAGGGTTCAACAGTGTCAGGTAGGATTATGTAGTATAAGCTATGTAATCTAGGCAATCTCAGTCCAACTAAGTCAAACTAGGTCACAGGAAGTCAAACCAAGTCAAACTAGGTCAAACTGGGTCAAAGGTTGACTTACAGTTGACTTTTGACCAACTGGTCAACTCTAGGTCAAACTAGGCTAATGTTGACTAACAGTTGACTGTTGGTCAACTGGTCAACTCTGGTCAAGTTCTAGACATTTCTAGGCCAAGTGTTGACTGATAGTTGACTTTTGGTCAAAGCAGTCAAACTTTGTCAACTGAGGTCAAAACTAGCCTAAGCATACTATTCCTAATATTTACCTACCAAGATACCATATATCTTGGTCAAACAGGATCAACTCTAATCTAAGAATTAAAATATCAAGTTGTACCTCGTTATTCTTACATCGAAACTTACGACACGCAAATCGAGATAAGATAATCAACGGTAAGGTTAATAATCTTATCACAGTGATCCACATGATCATCTTGCCAATTTCAGCGATGTGAGGTCACTGGAATCGACTGATCTCAGTTTCGTTGTACTAGTTCTGAAATACGAACTTAATAAGAATTAATTATAATAAAGGTAATACACAGAGAAAATATCTACAAATATTGTCGGATGATGAAACAAACATCACCAACGTGTCCAGAATGGTCAAATCAGCTAGGATAGCCTATCCATAAGTCCAATTTGGACACAAGGGCAAAAAGGTAAATTTGGGTCAAAACGGTGTCCGTGTCGGACCCGCTTTGCACCAAAAAATGTGCAAGAATACTAGTCCACTAAACCTAACAAATTATATGTCCATGAATCCAGAATGACGATACGAACCCAACGGTATATCCAGAATTGGATTTCGTTGACCCGATCTCAAATTGGTCCGTTGACCAGGACATTGAAATTTTGATTTGTACGAAAAAGCGTATCGGAGCCAATGTCCTCAAAACTCAGCAAATTATATGTCAACGAGTCCAGAATGACGATACGAACTCAACGGTATATCCAGAATTGGATTCCGATGAGTCGATCTCAAAAAGTTTCGTTGACCTTGACTGTGGGGCCCGCTTTGCACTGAAATGTGTGCCAGGGTCCACGTCCTCCAAATCTAATAAACTTTATATGAAAACGTGCCAAAATGACGCTACGAGTCTATTAGTGGTGTCAAAAATTGAATTCGGAGTCCCGGGTTCAAAAATGGTATTTAACAAGTTGGAAATTACGAATTTGGACGGCCAACTTTGGTGTCAAATTCAACCAATCAAACGTGCTCACAATAAAACAAAACTTAAGGGATAGGAAGAGGGTTTTACCAGCTGCACATAGGAACCAGTGGCACGCCAGACGGAGCTGCGATGGAGGAGATACGAACTCACGAAGTTGGTTCCACAAAACTGTCCAAAAATAACACAATTTAAAGCGTCAACTTGGTGGTCGGTTTTGATGTATCAAACGATAAAATTAACGGACGAAACTTAGAGATGAGTGAAGAGCTATATACCAAAATTTTGATGGAGCAAAGAAATCGTCGATCCAACGGTCGAATTTCTCAAAAAACATGTACAAAGTTGCTGCTTCGAAGCGTACATTCTGGATCCGATCCGAGCGCATCACGACAGGATTTTGTGTGAAATGCACGAATAGCCTAGACGGTGCATCCCAGAGGACGGTGGCCGCCACGGGAGGTGTGCCTGGCCCACGTGCAGCCTGGAGGGCTCGTCGGCGAGGGCGACGGTCGCGGCGGCGCCGTGGCTGCTGTGTGCGCAAGGGGCATGTTGCTGCTGCTGCTCGTGTTGCTGTTGCTGGCCAGTGCTGTAGTGCGCTGCTGCTCGGCCATGGCTGGCCGAGCCCGAGGGTGGAAGAAGGAGAAAAAGAAGGTGGTTCGGGTGGAGGTGGTAATGGTGTATGATGATGGCGGTTGATGGTGGTGGCGGTTGAGTAGGGATGGTAGTAGAGATGGGAGTTCGACCATGGAGGTGGAGATGGAGATGAGGAAGATGATGATGATGGTGGATTAGTGTTGATGTTGAGGATGATGATGGTGGAGGAGATGTTGAAGAAGAAGAAGAAGAAGAAGAAGAAGAAGAGGAGGAGGAGGAGGAGGAAGGAGGCTGGTGTTGTGAAGATGATGGTGTCGGCCAAAAAAATGAAGGGGGCTGCTGTTAAATGAAAGAAAGGAGGAAAGTTATTTGTGTCGGAAATAGTAAGGAATGGTTGGAAAGTAGGAAGAGAGAGAGTGTGGATTCTATCCAACAAGTAGAGAGAGCAAAATATGGGGATTAGGGCCGGCCATATGCCTAGGAGGGTGTGGGTGTGTTGTCATGAGGAGATAGATGGTTTGGATTAAATAGGAGTGGAATCAAGGGTTGGAATTAAATAGGAGATTAGATTATTTCTTTAGGGATTTAAGTCAATGAAATATACATTAAATATTTGAAGTGGAAAAAACTAGGTATTTAATATTTTTTGTAGGAAAAAGTGTGTGTGGGTATTCATGAGGGGGCAACATGATGTTTGGGTTGGGTTCGGTTGAGCCGGGTCGGGTCAAAATCGGACATGGTGCAATAATTGAATTTAAATAGGTATTTATGATCAAGGGTAAATAAGTAACATATGGGGACTCAAATAAATGGGACACAAGTGTCATGTGGGTAGTAGGCTTCATGTAGGCCATGTCTATATTTTGGGTCGACTAGGTTGGATCGACGTCGGGTCCCGAAATTAAATTGGAAGTCAGGTCACATTCTACGGTGGATAATTAATTGGCCTAAATTAACCCAAAAGTTGTGCGAAGTAAATGAAGCACAAGATGGTGTTTCTGAGTGGGACACAAAGGTCAGGGATGTAGGGCGTCTCGAGGAGATCATGCATGAGGAGTTGGTTTCAAGAAAATGACTAGCCTTGTGCTCCTAAATTAAAAGTCACGATAACGTGCATATGATGATCAAAGATAAAAGTGGAAAAATCAATTAATAATTATTTAAAGATCAAATGGTCTAAATTGACCCGAAGTTGTGTGAAGCAAAAAAAGTACAAGGGAACAAGTTTGGGTGGGACATGATATATCAATATGAAGGTAATCTTGTCTACTACAAACTGATGAAGAGAGTTTCCAGAGATTGGCATCCCTGACACTCCAGAAGTCAAAGTCACGAAAAAGAACATTAAATCAAATAATAATATCTATTGCAAATAATTTATTGATAAATTTGAAAAAAAATAAGCCCTAAATTCAGGGGGCTTACATCCTACCCACCTTATAAAAATTTTGTCCTCGAAATTAAAATCATCTAATAGGTCAAGCTAAAACATACAACTGCTATGGCTACAGTACCCCATTGTGCTACCCTTGCGATCATCTATGTTGTTTCTATCTACAGGTATTTTGGTTCAGGTTCAACAAACTTATTTCATTTAAAACTATGTCATTTTGCCCCTTAGAATCTAAGCACAAGATTCTAGTCCTTAATCTGTAGTCATAAAATATAATATCTCATTACTCCTTCTTAGTTACCTTAAAACCAATCTATACTATCAAACTAATCCTTCTTAATGGTTTTTAAGTCCACTATAGTCAGTCACTCATATCTGTACTATAAGCTCAACCCAATAAATCCTTAGAAAAAATATACTCATAACAATCACACATAATAACATATTATAGTTACACTACAGAATCTGTTAACAAGGTTTGGCTATCCAATCATCAAAAATAGAAGATAACAAGGGCCTAAGACTGGGTCTAGCAATCCATATCAATATTCAGACAAGGTAAGGGTCAAGCAAGATAGGAAAGATTGTCGAAATATTTCTAAGAATAGTACGAGGCCAAACGAGATGCCTAGGACGTAGTCGAAGTAAAACCAAGAACCATATACCTCCGTAATTATGTCACTAGAAGTTACTATCGCTCTAGTGTGCATCTGGCTGCGATTAACTTTCTTATTCCATAATACGATGGATGGCTGCAGTGCACAGCTGCCACGCCAGATAATATAGGTTCCTGAACTTAACTTGGCCAAATCCGTAAAATATTTCCAAACAATTTTTTGCAAAATAAAGGAGAAGATGTTAGTCAAAAGGCTTAGGGAGTGGTCCAAGTAGAATTCGAGAAACATATTTAACCATGATGCCGTTATCTGAAGTCATACCTCGCCAGTATTTCTCTGGATGCAAACTTCCGATTTCGTAATACAAGGATAAATATACTTTTCGAACTTTTCTTGAATCAATCCATGAGGCACTTTCAACAATTATCGGAAAGGACAAGAAGAATTACCCAAGAGGTTAGCGAAGAAGAGTTTAGTCAAATCATAGGAAAGATGGAACACAAAGCAATCATGTTGAGAAAATCTTACTTGTGGCTGTAGATAGACAGAGTTAACCAAGACGGGGAAGAATGATGATAAGAATTTGTTCTTGCTTATCCGGTCATAACGATGTGATCTGATTTAAGATATAATCTGATAACCATACACGTCTTCCTGAAATTATGTTGCCAGAATTTTCGCACGTCAGTAAGCATAGTTGCAATAAACGATAGAGTCCATAATTAAGGTATACACCCTAAAATCATGTCATCTGGAATTCTTACCACGCCAACCGGTATGGCTGCAAGAAAATCCAAATTCCATAACTAGGATAAGCATATCTAAAATCAGGCTCTATGTCCTTGTCATGCTAGCTTGTATGGCTGCGATAAATTCTAAACTCCATAAATAAAGCAGACATTTACCTTATCAGGATATACTTTAATTCAATCCACAAATTTATCTTGATGCTCATATATATCAATCTATTCTGAAATATTGTGAGATCTATGACGGTGTCAGTCTAATTCGACTCATGATCCGAGTCTATATGGAAGGCAAAAAGATGGAAAGGCGCCCCCTATCTGAAGAGGAGAGAGATAGCACCCTTTCTTCAATCATTCAAGTCGGACGGAGTGTGATCGATGATCAAAGTCAACAACGAACATCAGGAATCAAAATCAACAACAAATCAAGAAAGTGTAAATGGAGGCAAGAGGGTACAGATTCAAGAGTTTTTGAAATAAGATTCTCAGGGGTTATCCCTGGAATCTATCAAGAGTTCCTAACTGTGATTGAGCAACTCCTATCATAACCTAGAACCTATATCCTAATAGCAGGCTCGTAGCAGCGCTCTAAGTCAAGCACCACTACGAAATCGCACTAGTTGCGACTCTGACCTGCATGGGCCACCATAAAAATGTGTCACGACCCGCACCCTGATTAGGGGCACGAGTACGTGGTTACGTCCAGCCTACGCCGCAGAATCGGCGGTAGAAACGCTGTATAGGTCGTCTATAAATACTACAACTAGACAAAATATAAGGGTACATGTCATCTTCTCACGGAGATATAATATGGCGTAACTCAATCACAAGACAAACTAGGATAGATAGCACGAAATGGAAATATGATAGAAAGAAAAACTGGAAAGGAGTTCAAGATCCAACACAAGCTCAGAGATATAAACATATCACAGAAACTCAAAATATAATATTAAAACTACAGTCTGAAAATACTAGCTGGATCGCAGTCCAGGCAAACCTATCTAACTGTCTAAACAGGGGCTATATCATCTACGGGCTCCAGGGGTAATGTCTTATCAAACTCTATCCTGGCCATACCCGTAAAAGGTAGAGCAATCAGCTAACATGCACTCTGTAAACATCAATGGTTATCCTGTCAGGAAAATGAGCAAGTACAAACACTAACAGCAGTTCCATATGAATTGACAAATTCTATAAGAGACAATTATAATAAAATACAAGACAGAATATAGGATGGCTTGGGAGCTATTCGAAAGCCAAGTTACAACCCATAAACCAAACAAGGACCGAGGTTATAACCATTCTCCTGAACAGAACTTAGCCGCCAATCAAGGTTTAGCATAAGATCATGTAGAACATGTGAGTACTGAATATCGTAACATAGTAAAAAAAGTACTGAATGTGGAACTGAGTAGGATATATGATGTAATAAAATAAATATAAAATATGCCATGAATTATTAGAGCGTTATGTGATCGGCTTGGGAAAGTACAGGACAGGCTATCCACTTGGCCCGACAATCATATGAAAATTACTGGAAAGGGTCATACCGGCCAACCTGGATAACGAACACAAGGAATAAGATCTTGCTACACCCTACATGAGGTGAGAGTGGCACGAGCACAAGAATATAGTGACAGGATGGTATTGATCACATAGCCCCTAATAATTCCCCTTCCCCGAATAGTATAATGGATCCGGACTTGACACGTCATGACACGGGATTCCCTAAGAGGGTAGCTACTCCCTCTCAGGAATCAGTGTCTATACAAGTGCAGGAAACAAGACAGGAAATGTACCAATATACCAAGAAAATCCAGGAACAACATCTTATGTCATGATCCGACATATACTAGTCCGTGAACCATCGTGTCGGGAAATCAAGTAAGACACTACAACTGAATCGAATATAGCAGATATCAAGACAATGAAAACAATCAGTGAATGTACTCGCCTGCGGTCCTGAGCTGTTAAATGGGATCGATGCTCAGAGTGATGCCACAAACCTAATGATGAGATATATATAAGCTAATTAGGGTTCAACTGTGTTAGGCAGGATTATATAGTATAAGCTATGTAATCTAGGTCAATCTCAGTCCAACTAAGTCAAACTAGGTCACAGGAAGTCAAACCAAGTCAAACTAGGTCAAACTGGGTCAAAGGTTGTCTTACAGTTGACTTTTGATCAACTGGTCAACTCTAGGTCAAACTAGGCTAATGTTGACTAACAGTTGACTTTTGGTCAACTGGTCAACTCTGGCCAAGTTCTAGACATTTCTAGGCCAAGTGTTGACTGATAGTTGACTTTTGGTCAAAGCAGTCAAACTTGGTCAACCGAGGTCAAAACTAGCCTAAACATACCTACCAAGATATCATATATCTTGGTCAAACAAGATCAACTCTAATCTAAGAATTAAAATATCAAGTTGTACCTCGTTATTCGTACATCAAAATCTACGACACGCAAATCGAGATAAGATAATCAATGGTAAGATTAATAATCTTATCACAGTGATCCACATGATCATCATGCCAATTTTAGCGATGTGAGATCACTGGAATCGACTGATCTCAGTTTCGTTGTACTAATTCCGAAATACGAACTTAATAAGAATTAATTATAATAAAAGGTAATACACAGAGAAATATCTACAAACATTGTCGGATGATGATACAAACATCACCAACGTGTCCAGAATGGTCAAATCAGCTAGGATAGCCTATCCATAAGTCCAATTTGGATACAGGGGCAAAAAGGTAATTTTGGGTCAAAACGGTGTCCGTGTCGGACCCGCTTTTTACCAAAAAATGTGCAAGAATACTAGTCCACGAAATCTAACAAATTATATGTCCACGAATCCACAATGACGATACGAACCCAACGGTATATCCAGAATTGGATTTCGTTGACCCGATCTCAAATTGGTCAATTTTGATTCGCACGGAAAAGCGTGTCGGAGCCAATGTTCTCAAAACTCAAAAAAATTATATGTCAACGAGCCCAGAATGACGATACGAACTCAACGGTATATCCAGAATTGGATTTCGATGAACCGATCTCAAAAAGTTCCGTTAACCCGGATTTGGGGCCCGCTTTGCACCGAAATGCGTGTCAGGGCCCACGTCCTCCAAATCTAACAAACTTTATATGAAAACGTGCCAGAACGATTCCACAAGTCTACTGGTGGTGTCAAAAATTGAATTCGGGGTCCCCGGTTCAAAAATAGAATTTAACAAGTTGGAAATTACGAATTCGGACGACCAACTTTGGCATCAAATTCAACCAATCAAACGTGCTCACAATAAAATAAAACTTAAGGGGTAGGAAGAGGGTTATACCAGCTGCTCATAGGAACCAGTAGCATGCCAGACGAAGCTGCGATGGAGGAGATACGAACTCACGAAGTTGGTTCCATAAAATTGTCCAAAAATAATACAATTTAGAGCGTCAACTTGGTGGCAAGTTTTGATGTATCAAACGATAAAATTAACGGACGAAACTTGAGAGGAGTGAAGATCTTTATGCCGAGATTGTGATGGAGCAAAACAATCATCGATCCAATGGTCGAATTTATCAAAAAAATGTGCACAAAGTTGCTGCTTCGAAGCGTACATTCTGGATCCGATCCGAGCGCGTCACGACGAAATTTTGTACGAAATGCACGAATAGCCTAAACGGCGCGTCTTGAAGGACGGTGGCCGCCACTGGGAGGTGTGCCCGGCCCACGCGTAGCCCGGAGGGCTCGTCGGCGACGGCCACGGCGGCGCCGTAGCTGCTGTACGCGCGTGCGGTATGCTACTGCTGCTGCTCGCGTTGTTGTTGTTGTTGCTGGCTGGTGCTGCGCTACGCTGCTGCTCGGCCATGGCTGGCCGAGCCCGAGGGTGGAAGGAGGAGGAAAAGAAGGTGGTTCGGGTGGAGGTGGTAATGGTGTATGATGATGGCGGTTGATGGTGGTGGCGGTTGAGTAGGGATGGTGGTGGATATGGGAGTTCGACCATGGAGGTGGAGATGGAGATGAGGAAGATGATGTTGATGGTGGAGTAGTGTTGATGTTGAGGATGATGATGGTGGAGGAGATATTAAAGAAGAAAAAAAGGAGGAGGAGGAGGAGGAGGAAGGAGGCTGGTGTTGTGAAGATGATGGTGTCGGCCAAAAAAATGAAGGGGGCTGCTGTTAAATGAAAGAAAGAAGGAAAGTTATTTGTGTGGGAAATAGTATAAGGAATGGTTGGAAAAGTAGGAAGAGAGAGAGTGTGGATTCTATCCAAAAAGTAGAGAGAAAAATATGGGGATTAGGGCCGGCCACATGCCTAGGAGGGTGTGGGTGTGTTGTCATGAGGAGATGGATGGTTTGGATTAAATAGGAGTGGAATCAAGGGTTGGAATTAAATAGGGGATTAGATTATTTCTTTAGGGATTTAAATCAATAAAATATACATTAAATATTTGAAGTGAAAAAACTAGGTATTTAATATTTTTGGTAGGAAAAAGTGTGTGTGGGTATTCATGAGAGGGCAACATGAAGTTTGGGTTGGGTTCGGTTGAGCCGGGTCGGGTCAAAATCGGACATGGTGCAATAATTAAATTTAAATAGGTATTTATGATCATGGGTAAATAAGTAATATGTGGATACTCAAATAAATGGGACACAAGTGTCATGTGGGTAGTAGGCTTCATGTGGGCCATGTCTATATTTTGGGTTGACTAGGTTGGATCGATGTCGGGTCCCGAAATTAAATTAGAAGTCATGTCACATTATATGGTGGATAATTAATAGGCCTAAATTAACCCAAAAGTTGTGCGATGCAAATGAAGCACAAGATGGTATGTCTGAGTGGGACACGAAGGTCAGGGATGTAGGGCGTCTCGAGTAGATCATACATGAGGAGTTGGTTTCAAGAAAATGACTAGCCTTGTGCTCCTAAATTAAAAGTCACGGTAATGTGCATATGATGATCAAAGATAAAAGTGGGAAAATCAATTAATAATTATTTAAAGATCAAATGGTCTAAATTGACCCGAAGTTGTGTGAAGCAAAAAGAGTACAAGGGAACAAGTTTGGGTGGGACATGATATATCAATATGAAGGTAATCTTGCCTACTACACACTGATGAAAAGAATTTCCAGAGATTGGCATCCCTGACGCTCCAGAAGTCAAAGTCACAAAAAAGAACATTAAATCAAATAATAATCAAATAATAATATTTATTGTAAATAATTTATTTATAAAACTAAAAAAATAAGCCCTAAATTCAGGGGGCTTACAAATGGCCTTGGTCTTTTCAGGGTCAATATGAATACCCTTGGCTGTGACGATGAAGCCTAAGAACTTACAACCGAAAACCCCCAAGAAAGACTTGGTTGGGTTGATCATTAGCCGATGTGTCCGTTTCAAATCAAACACCATCCTCAAGTCGTCCAGATGGCTGGATTTCTTTCGGCTTTTAACGGCAATGTCATCAACATAATATTATACCATTTTTCGGAGGGTACTTATGGAATATGGTACTCATAGCCCACTGGTTTGTTGCACCCGCATTCTTCAAACTGAAAGACATCACTGTATAACAGTAGATTCCTTTTGGAGTCTAGATTGAAATGTGTTTTTTTATCTTCGGGAAACATCTTGATCTAGTTGTAGCCTGAGAATTCATCCATGAAGGACATACGTTCGAAGTCACAAGTATTGTCGATCATCACGTCAATGATCGGGAGGGAAAATTCATCATTTGGATAGGCCGAGTTGAGATCCCTAAAGTCTGTACCGACTCGAATCTTCCCGTTCTTCTTTGTGACGGGCATAATGTTGGCCACCCAATATGGGTGTTGCTCCTCGCGAATAAAGTCACTTTCTATGAGTTTGTCGACTTCCTTCTCGATAGCATCCATAATGTTAGGACAGAAGCGGCGTTATTGCTTTTTGTCAGGTTTAGCGTCAGGCAGGATGTTGAGTCGGTGCATTACGACTTGCGTTTCTAAACCCGGCATGTCTTCATAGCTCCAAGGGAAGACATCAATCTATTCTCGGATAAGCTGTATCAGAGACTCTTTGTCTTCTCCTGTCAAGCTTTTTCTAATGAAGATGGGTTTAGGTGAAGCCTCATCTCCTGGGTCTACTTGAATGACCTCATCTTCGGTGGGAGGATCTCGCAGTTCAAAGTGCCAGCGTTGAGCCCAGGGTTCATCCTCGAATAATTCGAGCATCTGGTCTTCATCCTCAACTAGGGGATCAACAGAGACCATATTTACAGATAGTATCTTCTTGAAGGCTTGGCCGATACTGGTATCAGAGTCCTAGGTTGAGGAATCGAAGGAGTGAGAATGCATTATGACATCCTGCTTCGAGCTCTTTGAAGTTGTGGGTGTAACATAACTCAACCCCCGTGTCACGACCCGCACCTGTTTTTCGGACGCGAGCTCGTGAGCAAGCCAGCTACGCATCGAGCGGACTCCAGCCCGACTCGAGTACGTATAAGCTGTCAAGGTCATGGTATCATGGCTAATCTAAACTATATCTCAATCCATAGGAAATATATAAAATAGAATGAACAATTATGGGTCATGGTCTGCAGCCCATTAGCATATTGTCCGATTAGACTCCAAGAATGATATGAGTCTATAAATAAACAGAGTATATCATGGTACTGAATATAAAGCACGAGAAGATAATAAATAAATATCACAAGCAAAATACCTGTATCATGTATCGCAATCCTCTACCATCCTGCTCTGCTAACTAACTCCATAAAGTCACTAAACCTGAAGAGATCATCAGGTCCTCACAGGACATAGCAAGATACATAATATACATGCCTATCTAACAGTTTATCATGCTCAAAGAGGATAAACAAGAAAAATGGGAACACGACCAATGACTACGAACACGAACACTAGAACAACTACGCATAATGAACTGCCGGATGAACGATAATCACGAGAACAATGGAAGAACCAAAACCCTCATTCCGAGTGTGGACTCACGGGTTTGAACTAAACACTACTCGTCCCGAGTGTGGACTCTCTGGTTAGTACTAACCCTCGTCCCGAGTGTGGACTCTCTGGTTAGTTCACGGCAAGGCACCCTCGTCCCGAGTGTGGACTCTCTGGTACAAATACTACATCCTCGTCCCGTGTGTGGACTCTCTGATGTAAACACCCTCGTCCTGAGTGTGGACTCTCTGGTGCAAGTCAAGTCAAGTCAAGTCTACACCCTCGTCCCGAGTGTGGACTCTCTGGTGCAATAATCGACATCCTAGTCCCGAGTGTGGACTCACGGATGTAAACAGATCAAGAAAAACACCCTCGTCCCGAGTGTGGACTCTCTGGTGCCAAGGAAGCAATATCAAGGATTTAGCAGTTCACTACACGCACTCGTTCTATGACACGACTCAAGCAAGGTACTGACGAGAAACTCCAAATGTGAAACACAAGGCCAAAACATGAACATGGCTATAAACAATAAAAACAACTCCACAGAAAATAATACGAAAAAGCACATGTTAAATAATCCAAAAGCTAGAAACTGAAATAAAATGCATGTAAATAAAACTGTAGAGGGAGGCAAGGTATACTTGCCTGGAGGTTGCACGCAAATCCAATAACAATCTAGTCCACTGCTAAGCCATAAAGTCCAAATCAAAACAACTGCCTCCGAAAGCTGAAACAGACAATGTCAACAGTCTCAGAATAGTCAAATTAGCTAGGATTGCCTGTCTTTAAGTCCAATTCTGGACACAGGGGCAAAACTGTAATTTTGGGCAAAAACGGTGTCCGCCGTTGGACCCGCTTTGCACCGAAAAGCGTGCCAGAGTCAATGGTCTCTAAAGTCATCAAATTATGTCTACGGATCCAGTTTTCCGATACGAACCCAACCGTATGTCCAGAGTTGGATTCCGGGCCGTGCACAAAATCGCCCGTCGAGTCGGACCGTGGGCCCGCAAAATGACGTACGATTCAACTGTCTCAGAATTGGACCAAACTTGGCATGCAGGACCAGAAAAATGATATGGTCCTGCTGGCGCAAGTTTCGTCTCGATCTGACGAACGTACACAAAGTAATTGAGAAATTTAAGTGCACGATACGGTGAATTTTGACGGATACGCATCAAATTCGTCGCGCACACGCGTCCAATTTGAATTCCGCCAAAGCCCACACGACCGCGAAGCCGTTACGCACCTTTCGATGCCTTCGGTTTGCGACCATGTTGCCCGAATGGCGGGACGCACGTCGTGTGGATCAATTTTTTAGTTTTTAAAACAGGTTTTTGGGAAACCTTGGGATTCGAATTCTCGACATGTAGTCGATGATTTCCAAATCCACGAAAAGGGTCATGAAGTCCTACAGGTTGTCTATAATTTTCTTCAAATTTTTTCAAATATTGTATTGGATCGATCGGGATCGATCGCCAAACTTGGGTGATTGGACAGTATATACCCTGTTTTTCGAACAGGTTTTTCCTGAACTTTCAGGAATTAATACGATTTATCTAGGAAAAACCAAACGTTTGTAATAGAAGGGGGTTGAGAGAGGGTTAAGTTATGTTCATACCCGAAGTCGTAGGTCGACAAACGATCAATTCTACGCTGCGAAATCTCCTCGCGAAGCGGCCTCCCTTGGATGCTGTTACTGCTGCGGTTGTTGTTGCTGTCGCGCATTGGGGCGCTGCCACGCCGACCGACGGTCGTGTAGGGTGGCGTACGGCGGCGCACACATGCTGGGGGTCGGGGTCGCCTGTGGTAGCGCGGTTAACGGAGTTAGGGTTTGAGGTTTTGGTGTTTGCTCTATTTTTTAAACTGTCGATTATACATATACTCACGTATATGTAACCTATGCTGCAACAGAACAGGGGTCGGTTTGGGGTTTACTTGCTGAGATGGGCTAGGGGCTTAGGCCTTGGGCCCACGTGGTTTGCTGGGCTGGGATTAAGGGGCCGGTGGCTACTGTTTTTATTCCTTTTATCTATAACTATATACATATTATATATATTTTTTTATATATCTCTTATACAAAACACAAGGTTTTTGAATCCTAGGGCTGACTGTGCCAATAAAGAGTGGTTGGGATTTAATCTTGGTGAATCACGTTGTGGAGTTTTATGGGAAGAGCATTGGGAGTGGGGTTTTATGGGAAAGAGCATTATTGGGAGTAGGGTTTTATGGGGAATCCAAAGATGGGGATTTAATATTTTGATGGTTTTGGGATTTAATATTTTAATGGGGGCCTCATAATGTTGGGGATGAGCATTATTGAGAGTGGGGTTTTATGGGGAATCCAAAGAAATTCACATCCAGCAGTGGTGGGGTTTAATATTTTGATGGGGGCCTCAAAATTATTATTGTTTGTTTAAAATTGGGGGTCCAAGATTTTGTGAGGGGGAATACCTTAAATGAACCATGCCCTATGGGCACGGGTTTTATGACTCTATTATATATATTAATATATATATATATATATATATATATATATATATATATAATATATTATATATATATATATATAT
>JANAVB010018298.1:0-189370 GCA_029216955.1 Iris pallida | reverse complement strand
TATATATATATATATATATAGATTTATATATATATTTTATATATATATATATATATAAAATATATAGATATTTTATATTATATATTTTATATATATATATATATATATAAAATAGCATTCGCAATTAGGCCAGGGTATATATATATATATATATATATATATATATATATATATTATATATATATATATAGATATATATTATATATATATATATATATATATATATATATATATATACGGGGGAAACATAGATAGGTTACCTAGATATTAGGCCAGGGTATATATATATATAATATAATATATATATATAATAATATTATATTATATATATATATATATATATATATATACGGGGGAAACATAGATAAGTTACCTAGATATTTTTTTGAAATTCTTGGGAAATAGCATTCGCAATTAGGCCAGGGTAGGAAATGTGGTAGAAGAAGATCTTGGGTGAGTTAGTTAGTAGTAAGAGAATTATAGATTTTAGAGCTTGTGATTTATTTTGTAAAGATAGTTCTTTCATGCATATCCTATTTTGTAACCGTCGTTTGATTTTCTTAAATCTGCCGTTTGATTTTTCTAAAGCTTGTATAGTGACTTGATTTTCTTCTATTCTTATAATACTATTTAGTTTTCAATATAAAAATATATATACTAGTTTATGATTATATTACTTTGATTACATTTATTACCACTTCTGGACGACCCTTAAATTGCATTATATGATTTTGATCATAATTAGATTTTATTTCTAATATTGATCGTGACTTGATGGTTTGGATATTAACTTAATCATGCCATGACGATTTTTGGTTTTTCCTAGTTATGATTAGATCTCGAGCATACCTAAATAATTTTTGATCATATTATGAGCATGTCTAACTTGATAATAATCATAGGTATATGTTTGCTCTATTTTCTGAATGATTTTGATCTTAATCACAATCGTGCCTAAATGATTTAATTCTTTTTATCATATTTCAAATCATTTCTAAAATTTATTTTTTTCATTCTTGAATTCGATTTCTAGTAAATCAAAATTTCAAAATTTTGTTTTGATTATTCCTAGTCGTACCATTCTATATTGATCGTATTTTTAGCATTTATGAACCTATTAGTTGCGACTATATCAAAGCCTAAATAATTTTGATCATATTTTATTAATCGTGTTTAAATGATTTGAATCGGAGTCATGGCCATACTGGTTATGCCTAAATAATTTCTTATTGGAATTAGGTCACAATTTTATTCTTGATCATAGATATAATTTATTTATGATTATATTATTTCGGTACTATTTTTACTATGCTTAAATTTTGATTTTGATCATGTTTAGGACTTAACCATGACAAATCATTATGTATTATTTTACTATGTCTAGATTTTAAGCTTGATCATCATCCTGATTCTACTAGTCGTACTTAAATTTCGATTCTATGTTTAACCGATTTTAATTATTTTAAAAATTTTCATATTTTGTTATTTTCAACGGTGCTTATCGTGTCATTTGAATTTTCGAGGATGAAATTTTTGTAAGGTGACATATTTGTAACCACCTCGATTCGAAATTTCTGATTTTGAGAATTTTGAAGTCGTAAAGTTTTTCCTAAATTTATAATTCCATTTTGAAATCAAGGTCATTATTTTTTTGAAAACTTATATGGATCATTTTAATTTTTTAATCTGAATTATTATTATCTAATTAATCAATTTAATTTCAGGATTTTATTAAATATTTAATTAGTAACCTTATTTCAGATTTATTCATAAATTTATTATTGAGAGCCTACTAAGCCTTAGACTTGGATTGTGGGTTATAGGTTTTGGGTTAGAAAGAGAGTAATTAGATTACGGATATTAGACCACAGAGAAAAGAGGCTGAGGAACACTATGATCCTGCTAGTCAGAGTAGCATGGCGTCACCACTCCCAATGCGAGTCTACCTAGGAGCAAGAGGCTGACACGAGGGAAAAATACCCCCACCTGTTGAGTATGACTGTACCCCTATCTCTACTCTTAGAATTTCGAGAACGAAATGTTCTAAGGAGGGAAGATTGTAAAACCCAAAATTTTAGTTTTAATTAAATTGGGAGAATTACTTGGTTTAATGTAATTAATTAGTTAGTTTAGTTATTATTATTATTATTATTATTATTAGTTGAATTTTTAGGTTATCATTTAGAAATTATTAATTAATTATATTGTTTGATTTAGAGCCTTGTTGATTTATTGTGAGTCCATTCCTATTTTAATTATTAGAGCCCATTTCTTCCTTGTTTCTTTTAATTCCTTGAGCCCAACCCACATCCAAGTCCATCAACCCATTCAACTTCCCCCTTATCTGACTCCACCAACTCCTCCCAACCACACACGCACTCCTCCACTACCCGCTCCTTCCTCCTTCCGCTCTTCTTACGTACAAACTCAGAAACTCAGA
Source organism: Iris pallida (assembly GCA_029216955.1). Lineage (NCBI taxonomy): Eukaryota > Viridiplantae > Streptophyta > Magnoliopsida > Asparagales > Iridaceae > Iris > Iris pallida. The sequence goes on along the minus strand of JANAVB010018298.1, from coordinate 186,930 downwards.
ACCTTTATTCACCAAAAAAAAGCTTCAGAAACTCTCACCCATTTCCCTCCTCACTCCACCATTTCCCGAACCGATCACGCGACCACGCTCCTCGTTCCACCTCGCTCCCACGGACTCCTCTCAAGGCCATCCACCGCGCATCCGAAGCCGGCGTCCCCGGTGCTCCCCGTGCCCGACCGCGCGTGCGCCCCGGCACTGCCGCCCGCATCCGTGCCCCGCGTGCCCCTGTTCCGGCATCCTTCGCGCCGTTGTCCGACCCCTCGGCACTTCCCCGACTTTCTGGCATTCCGAGCACCCTTCGTGCGCCGATCCGAGTCCGAGGCCGAAGCTACACTTCGGTTCTCCTTCATCAGACAACCGGCAACTTCTTCTGACAGAAATTTTTTATTTCATAGAATAGAAATTAGGAAGAAACCTGTAGGTTTAGTCCTACCAAGTTGACAGAATAAAGCTCTGTCAACTTTGGGATAATTAGTTAATGATTAATGTTAATTAGTGTTAATTATGAAAATTAATATAATTGGTTAATTATGTTTAGTTAATTAGTTAATAATAATTATTAATTTAATTAAATGCTTATGGTGTAGTAATTAAATAAATGATTGAGTGTTAATAGGTATAAATTGTTAATTAGGCCGTAAATCACTAATAGAAATCGTTTTCACAAGAATTGGGTTTTCGGAAGAATTAATTATTATGGAGAATTAAATTAGTATTTTATTAAATAATCATTGGTATAAAAATGCTAATTTTAAGTAATAAATGTAAATTTATTAAAATAGTATCTTACAAGAATTATTAGTTAAAATAGTTTCATAAAAATTATATTAAAAAATAATAGAGTTTTTAGATATATATGTATAATGCAGAAAAGCGTTAAATAATATGGTTTATAAAATATAATTTTTAGATATATGAATATGTCTCAAAATACGGTTTATAAATAAAATAATATAATTTTAGAATAAATTGCTTAGTTAAAAGATTGTAATTATTTATTAATAATATTATTCTCAAAATAGTTACTATTATTAAATGAACATATTTTGGGTAACTAATAGATAAATAGTTTATTATAATTTTTTATTAAAGATTAAAATGGTTATTTTATCACTTATAAATTAGTATTTCGGTTACTTAGTATTTTAGAATAAATAATTAAGCGTTAGCTTAATAATTATTGGTTTATTAACAAAAATGAACTAGGACCCTTAGAATGGTTTCTAAACCGGACTTTTAATTAATGTAGGTTTCAAGACCCAAGTCTGAGGTTGTATTTTTCGTCTCCACCTACAACATCGAAAAACCAAGGCAAGTTTCATAATATTCAAAAACTCGTATTTTAATTGATGATTAAATGTACTGCATCATTAGAAACATTGTATCGACACTTGATTCACGGGATCCCTCTTGGATCCAATTGATTGCTTGATTGACTTATTGACTCGGGACTGGAGAGTAGTGTTAGCGCCTGTGACCAAAGCCTATGTTACCATTATTATTTATCTCGCACTAACCCTATTGCACAAGGGGTTGAGCCGTACCGTATGGTAGCATTAGACATAATGCTAGTATACATACTGCCTCTTCCAACCGGTCACAGGTGGCTACATACTCAAAACACCATTGCTGATTGTAGATTGCATCACTATTGCTTCCTTGAGATTTTACTGCTTCATTGATTCATTTTTATTATTTAGAAATTGTAAATAATATTTTAAAAAATGCTTCTTGCATCTTTTAGTTATTTATTAAAATGCTAGAATTGGATATATATTTTTTGCTCTTCTCCTGGCTGGAGACCAACATTTTTAGGTGACTACGAGGACGAGGATGTGCCCTTTAGTACCTACTACGGACCCGACTTGAGCTATGGGGAGTTAGCTGAACCTAACCAGGAGGCCCAAGAGCACCAGTAGTGTCACGACCCGCACCCGCTTTTCGGGATACGAGTGCGTGTCTAAGCTAGCCTAGGCCGCAGAGTCGGCGGTAGAACGCTGTCAAGGCCATGATGCTCAAAATCACATAAATGTTAACTTTATTGCTGATTCACATTTCTAAATTGATTACAACATTTACAAGAATTATATTTGAAAAGAAATACAAAGTCTCACCATCTATTACAACAATTTAAGCTATCTAACTAGTTTCTAGGTTTTGGCCTACAAGTATACCCGTGTCTCCCCAATGCTAAGCGTAGTCGTAGCCAACCTAAAAAATGTTGGTTATCCGGTCAGGAAAGGAACAAGCATACAGACCGACGGCAATCCGTAAACACAATAGAATTTACAAAACATGAAAATAGCATATGTGAAATAGAGCAAGAGAGTAAACTAGTAACATGTCATATCTAGAATAAACTGGAGAGATATAGCAGGATATGTAGACTAGAATAAAATATATAAATAGGGTGACATGGCAAGTAGTGACGACTGCAAGAAGAGATACAAGGAACCATTATCTACGTGTTTTGAAATATCGGGTTCGACGTGTGAACGACTAGGGGATAAATCCGGCATCCGGCACGTGAATTGTACGACTACTATCAGATACGATCAGACATTTTGAGATGTTTCTAGGTAGTCCACATGTCTACTAAGATATTTCTCCTCGGACTAGTACTCATGGACTCGAACAAGTCACGAAACACGGAAACACGATAATCACGAAATATAGTATGTAGAGATCCATGATACTAATCCATGTAACAATGTGTCAGCAAGCAAGAGAGCATATGTATAAATATGAAATGGAAAGAATACTATGAATCGAAAGCAAATCAGAAAGTGCACTTGCTTATAGTCCTTTGCTGGTGAAACCGATAACACTATACCACTCAGTGGGCTACAACAGTCAAACTCGTACAACAGTCTCCGGATGCTGAAATAGACATTACCAACATATTTATAATAGTCAAATTAGCTAGGAAAGCCTACCTATAAGTCCAATTCTGGACACAGGGGCAAAACGATAATTTTGGATCAAAACGATGTCCGCCGTTGGACTCATTTTGCACCGAAAAACGTGTCAGAGTCTATGGTCTCTAAAGTCATCAAACTATATATCTACAGGTCTGGTTTGATGAGATGAACCCAACCGTATTTTCAAAGTTGGATTCCGGTGGGCCGTACACAAATTCGTCCGTTGGATCGGGTCATGGGCCCAACAAAATGATATTCCAGTCGACCTTCTCATAATCGGAACAAACTTGGCATACAGGACCAAAAAATGATACGGTCCTCTTGGCACAATTTTCGTCTCGAGATGACAAACATGCACAAAGTAATTGGCTAGTTTGCAAAAAGGCTGCTACGGTAAATTTTGACGGATACGTATCAAATTCGTCGCGCACATGCAACCAATTCGAATTCAGTCAAAGCCCACACGTCCGCAAAGTCGATACACACCTTTCGATGATTTCGGTTCGCGACCATATCGTCCGAATTGTTGGGATAGACTGTATTGTGGTTTTTTGGGGTTTTAAAAATAGAGTTTTTGCCAACTTTGATCTAATCTAAAACAGGATATACAACATAATTAAATTAAATAATTATTAGGTTTTAAACATGGTTATGTTGTCTGTGAATCTGTTTAGATAGATTTTTGAAAGTATCGAAGATTCGGCCACAATCTGCCTTCCAATTTAGGGTTTTGTACTGATATTCTGTTATATTTTGGGACAGATTTTTGGTCGACTTGGTGTCGATTTACTGGGAAATCTAACGCATAACAATTAAACCTATTTGAAGGGGATAGAAGACGAATAGGTTGGGAACACACGTGATCATTCGGTTCGCGAAACGATCCTTTATATGCGATGAAACGTCGCTACAAGTTGGTCTCCCCGTTGATACTGTTGCCGCGACTGCTGTTGCGAATTGCTGTTGCTCGCGGTTGTGCTCGCGAGGCCTGCTGCGGCTTGGCCGGCCGGCGACCGCGCATGGCGACGCGTGCACACAATAGAGGGGTCGCTAGGGGGTTTGCGTGGATTAGGTTTAGGGTTTTTGGTGTTTTCATCTCTTCTCTCCCTACCGATCTATATATATACACATACACGAATAGTGTATACGGGGGTTCTGTTGGGTTTGGAAAGAAAATGGGTTGGGGTTTATTGGGCTGGGGTCTTTAGTGTTAATTTTTTTTACTCTATTCTATTTACATATAAAAAATCCTTTTCTATATAAGAATTAAATGCCAAAAATCCTAATAAATAAATTTGAATATATTCTAAAATATCTTAAAATATTTTCAACAATATGCTCCAATATATTTTGCACATATATTTTATATTATAAGATTATCGACTCTATATATCAATATAATTGGTATGTTTGCATATTCAAATGTAAAACCTTAAATAAAACTTCTGAAATGAAAACGTAAAAATATCATCTGCTCAATGCAATATTTCTACATATGATATTTACAAAGTATTCGGTACATTATCTGTAGTATGTTTATTTTCCTAAAAGCACAAAATAACAAAATGATTATTTTTATAATGATATCAATAATTATAATATTATTTAAGGATAACAAAATAAGGAAAAAAAATTATGTGTACATACAAATATAGGTATAGTCTAAAAATCTCAACATGCACAAGAATATCTAAGGAACTTATTTGTCCTTAAATAAATATCATTCGAATATCCAATCATATTGATATATATATTATAAAATAAATGCTTAGAAAAATATATTTATTTGATTATTAAAATAAAGTACGTCATACACACATAAAATATATGGACGTGTTGGTCGCACTACATGATTACCTGGGTTTAGGTTCGATTCGGGTCCAGTCGGACTAGTTCGGTACAACCGGGTCTCCTAAAAGTTAAATAATATAATTAGTGACTAATTAATTGTCTGTAGGGGTTAAGTCGCAACTTGGCATAGTTTTTCAAGTTGGGATACACTTAAGTCTCGGCCTTTCCTAGCATAGCTAATACACTAGTCGAGGCACACGACTACGCTATCCGTGCCATGGTTTCTAGTCACCTTGCACTCCAAAACTTTACCATGACTAAGGCCAATTCAATAATAATTAATTAATTAAATATTTACAAAACTCCAAAAATTACCATTTTAATTCAAATAAATAATAAAAAAATATTTTTAAAATTTTGGGAAGAGGGGTTACAAATCTACCCACCTTAGAAATAAATTCGTCCTCGAATTTAAGGACTATTAGGATAAGCGGCTTGGTTGATCGGTGAAAGATAGAAAAAGTTTTGGGTACGAAAATATTGATCAAAAAGGTGATAAGAGGAGGAAAGAGTCGTGAAACTCTAAAGGCCCTAAATGCTCTCAAACATTAATCTAAAACAAGTTTCGATAAAAGAAAATAACCATAAAACAGGTTTTGACGAAAATTACTTCTAGCCACGATAAATAAAATAAAGTACATAAATTAGTAAATAAAATCCTAAAAGTCTGTGAAGAGGGGATTCTGCGAGAATTTGGGAAATTGAACTAGAATGATCAAATCTTTCCAAGGTTTAAATAAATGTTGAATCCCAAAAAATTAATCTGTAATGATATAAAATAATTCTAGATTTTATCGGTAATAATATTTAAAATACCTTTTACCACATACAAATATAATACTTAATAAATAATATAAATAGACACCAAGTATTATCAAATAACTTTAAAATGTATTTGCATAGCTCAAACAATTTTAGTAAATCTTTATCTAATAATTTGTCACCATAAGAGTATAGGGTATTATGTTTTATCACTCAAATATTTTTGGAAATTAAAATCGTAGAAATAATTGATAATAATCTATAATTTTTAAAAGTCTATTTCAGTAATGACATAAAATCTCTTTTAAAAGAAAATTTTGGCAAAACTCATTTCCTTTTGAACATTTATAACAAAATTTAAATAAAAAAATTTCTTCTAGCCAAAAATAAATAAAATCTAAAAAGAATCGGGGGTGTGTTTGTCACGATCCGATCCCAAATAATTGGGTCGAACCGGATCATGCCCAGCCTGCGCCGTTGTTGAGACGGCGGCAGTAAGCTGTTCCATTAGCAGGTAACCACAACAACGTCTATATTTGTCACAGCTCAAAATTCGGAAATTTAAAACTTTATTAAACTTTTACAATGAAATGAAAGAATACAACTTAAACCATTTTCTACATACATCAAGAAGAAAAGAAAACTCTAGGCAAACAGCTCATCAGTCTCGAAATCCTCGTCTTCTAGTTGGGACCTCGGGAAATATTACGGAACAAAGCCTCGTCAGTGATACCTAAAATGTTGGGTCTCCAGTCAGGAGAGAGCAAAGTACAAATCATGCTAATTTGGCAATTAAAATAATAATAGAATCATGCACTTTTAAACAGTTTTGAAATCAACAATTAAGCAGTTACAGTTTTAAAATAGTTACAGTTCTGTGATGTGAATAGGCAATAAAATATGACCGGCTTGGGCTTGTTACAGTAAAGGATATGGGATTTGTTACAGTAAAGTTACAGTATGGTCATACTCATTACACGATTCCCCCAGTTCCCAATAGTTACAGTAGTTACAGTCAGTGCTCGTGTTGCATCGTGGTTTAAACTTGCAATAAAACGATTACTAAATAATTGTAAACTAACACGAAATGTACTTGCCTCAGATTTGACTGGACTAGAAAGGTTGATACGTCGGGATGGAAGTTCAGACTCTTCCTCGAAATTCTACATTCGATAAGCTGTCTCAGAAACCAAGAATCGTCAATGCTAACTAAGCTAGTTGCAATCTCTAAACTGTTCCCTAGTCAATTTTAAATCTTTTAATTAGCTAACACAAGCAAAACGCGATTATTAGTGCGTTGATTTAATACGAGGGAAAAGATCGTTTTAACTTTTGAATTCGGAAAACTCGTCGATGCCAGATTAATTATTAAAACTTGGTATTTTCATAGTATAAAAATATAAAGCTAATTTTTCTTATTTAGTGAGAAATACATGATTTTAATTAAATAAAAACTTGTCAATTTTAGGTGAGAAAATCTTAATTATTTTTATACAAAAATACTTTTATTCAATTTAATCGTTTAATAGAAAAACTCGCAAAACCAGAAATAACAAAAATCTAATCTACCAATTACAGTTACAGACCACAGCCAGCTGGGCTTATGCCCATTACAATTTATTTACATAAATTGAAATAAGACAAAACCGCCGTTAGTCCTAAACTTTAAATAGATAAAATATAAAAAAAATTAAATAATAAAAATAAGGATAAATATAGAGTCTCAGATATGGTCCAATCCTCAACTGGGCCAATGCCTCAACGTCCGAGTGGAGCCGGTTTCGTTTGCACTTAGCCGGGTCCATTGACCGATACGGTCGTCACCCAAATCCAAATATTAAATAAAATTCCAAAATCCGTTTTTAATTTATTTTTAAAATAAATCTAGAATTTACGGAAAAATCCGGCAGCATCTCCTCTGTTTTTGGTCAACCCAAAAACTGGAAAATGGCGCCGATAATTTCCTGCAAATCCCAAACCTGGGAAAAATCCGAATTTATATTTTTTTAAATATAAAATCCACAACCAATCCACAGAATAATCAAAACGACCCGAAATAATTTCGGAAGTCCGATTCCAATTCCACAAATCACAGAACGCTACCGGAAAATCCGAAAAGCTAAAACATACCAAAAATCAATTCCCGAAATATTCCGGGAATCCAAAATAATTCACAGAACCTTTCCGAAAGTCCCAAAAAATTACGACGTCGCTAAAACCGAATTCCCAAAGGGAATCGGGGACCATTTCTCATCATCGACTGAAATAAAATGAGCGGAACAGGGGGTTATACCTCAAGTTGCTCGGCTAGAGCTCTCAGATGAAAATAGAAAGAATATAGAGCTCCGAAACAGCGAATAATTCTCGAAACAGTGCTGGAACAGCAGCGTCCAGCAGCGTCGTTGCCGAAAATCAGCAGATCGGGGAGTGCACGGCTAGGGCACGCACCTAGATCAGCGAGGAAGCCAACAGGGTGCTGTTGGGAAGCTGGAACAGCAGTGAAAGAGGGGCAGCGACTAGGGCAGCGGCCAGAACGCGAGGGGGCACGCTGGGGCGGTTGCCGAGGGGAGCTCGGCGGGGTGTGGGCCGCACGGAGTGCGGGCCAGAGGCGGTCGGCCGGAGGGGAATCGACCAGAGGGCCGCGAAGGGGGCGCCGGCGGGTTCTGACCCGGAGGGGCCGCGCGTGCTTGGGCGTGGTCGAGGCTGGAGTGGGGCGCGACGGTCGGCCGAGGAAGTGGCGCGGGTCGGCGCGCTCGCCGGAGGGCTGGCGCGGCGAGGGGGTCGCCGAACGTCGGCGAGGAAGCCGACGGGGAATGCCGCACGGGGAAAGCTCTGGTGGGGAGAGGGTTTGAGGAGGAGAGGGTGAGAGTAGAGTCTATTCTCTGTGAAGAATGAGAGGGGAGTAGTTGGAGAGGAAAAGTGAAAGAGGGAAGAGTATTTATCTCCTGTGAATGAGAGGAGTGGGGGGTCGTGAGAGTAATAAAGAGAGAGTGGGGTGAATATGGTAAAGAGTTGTGGAGTGTTCTTGGAGGAGAGTGAAAACAGGGAGAAAATTATGGCTGACTTGACCGAGTGGGGAGAAAAAGTGTAGGTGCTGGTCCATCAGGACCAGCTCACCAAGTATATTTTTTTTTTAAAAAAAAACATTAACCAAGTCAGATTTTGAAATGGGAAAAAGAGATTGGGTTTGGCTCAGGCCTGGGTCTGGGTTCGAACTCGGGTCTGGGTCTGAAATCAAAAATCCTTGTTGTTAATTTCGAAATCATTTTAACACTCAAAAAATATAATAATAATAATAATAATAACTAAAACACTAATAATAATTATTCACGAAATATGGGTTTCACAGTATTTTCAATTCTACCCACCTTAGAAAAATATTCCTCGAAGTTTCAAAGGCCAGGATTTGTCGTAATTGAGAATATAATTAAGAAATGATTTGATCAAGGATCAAAATGAGTTAGATCGTGAATAGAATCGAAAGAGGATTAGCTGAACGAGGAAAGTCATTAGGCACGATAGACCACTAAATGAAACGATCACAAGTTAGATACGGTCTAACGGGATTAAATCACCCAGATATACGTAGGAAGTAGTTACGATCAAGGCTAATCATGCAAGTCATCCAAGCATGATTAAATTTGGCATGAGCATAAATACGACCAAAATAGTCATGATCATAGTTGAAATAAAATCTAAGTATTAGCAATAATAGGGTTTGAAATATAGGTACGACTATGACTAGAGTCAAATAGTTTTGTCACGATCAAGGTTGTTTAGGAAGGTCAAATTTAATTTTTTTGGCATGATTAACTAGTTAAACAAATTTATTTAGGCACGATTATAGAATCATAATCTAGGTATGATTATGAATCTAGTATATTAGAATCAAAATAGGTTTAAATGATTTCTAGGAAGATAAAAGACAATTAGAATATAGAAAGATAAGAAGGAAAGATTCAAGAAATAAAATGATAAGAATTAAATCAAAATTTAAGCGAGGGTTCATGATATTGCAACCCATAAAAATCAATAGTCATATGCCGAAAAGGATGTAGTCTCTATAATATTCGAAAATTGTATGCAAATATGAAGTTATTTTACCAAGAATTTATGTCTCGCCAGTGTACACTTGACTGCAGTAAACCCTTCGTTTCATGACTCAACTAAGATTTGATATTGAATACCCTAGCGACTCTATCCAATATTGACATAAAGATAATTAAGATCAAAATAGGACAACTGATACATAGTTTTAATAATATTCGATTAGCTACGCTTACTTGAATTATTTCAACTTAGGGGTCATGCCTCGCCAGTGCGCTGCTGGCTGCAATGAACCCACAATCTTGATAACTCAAATAAACGACGACAGTACGTTGCTGTCTTGCCATTGCAAGCCAATGAATATTCTTCCAACTATATCCATAAGAATTTCAAAGGAACTTCTAGAATTTCAAACAAGTCGATCATGATAGAAAAAGTGTAAGTATTTGCTCTTGAAGTGAAGGTATTAATTTCGAAAATAAAACCATCGATTAGGTACCAATTTTTGAAAATGAAACTATCGAAAAGTTTAAGAAGACGACTTGGAATTAATTGAATCAGGTTAGGCTCAAATTCAATATAATGTAGACTCTTAGGGAAATAATTTCTTATGGTCAGTGGCAATAAATAAGTGATACATGTTGCACGATATGACAATGTTAGAGGAGAAGAAAAATAAATTTGCATAATTGTTCAAGACAGGAAAGTGTAAGTATCTGCCATATAAGTCCCAGTTCTCGAAAAAATAGAATGATCGTTAAGAAAACTAATTGAAGACAAGAGAAGTATAAATATTATAATCTCTATTTCATCAATACTCAATGATTGAGGAAAAACTTTGAGGAAAAAAACTAACTCGATTCATACATGGACAACAAATTAGAAATCATAAAAGTAATTCCTCAAGGCAAAATACGAAATAAGTAACCAACTTGGACTTATGATACGGTTATAGTTAGAGAAGGCAAAACAATTGAATCATAGAAAGCCCTAGTTTACCAAACGAAGAGTCTACTCACCTTGGATCTTACCATCATATCAAAATGCAATAACATATCTATAGAGTTCTCAACTTATCTAAATTTATTAGTTCCTTACCTAAATTGCATGGCCTATATAACAATTCTTAGCTACCCAATAGTCAAGTTAAATTAGGGACTCCTAGTCCTAGTCATTCTCCTAAAATTTAATTATTCCTAATTGTGAATGAGCATTTCCTAGACGCAGGCTCGCAGTAGTACGACTAACTTAGGTACTACCACGGGTTCGTAATCTTTTACGAAAAATGACCTGCATGGGCCACCACAAAAACTTGTCACGGCCCGCACCCGCTTTTCGGGATACGAGTGCATGTCTAAGCCAACCTACGCCGCAGAGTCGGTGGTAGAACGCTGTCAAGGCCATGATGCTCAAAATCACATAAATGTTAACTTTATTGTTGATTCACATTTCTAAATTGATTACAACATTTACAAGAATTATATTTGAAAAGAAATACAAAGTCTCACCATCTATTACAACAATTTAAGCTATCTAACTAGTTTCTAGGTTTTGGCCTACAAGTATACCCGCGTCTCCCCAATGCGAAGAGTAGTCGCAGCCAACCTAAAAAATATTGGTTATCCAGTCAGGAAAGGAACAAGCACACAGACCGACGTCAATCCGAAAACACAATAGAATTTACAAAACATGAAAATAGCATATGTGAAATAGAGCAAGAGAGTAAACTAGTAACATGTCATATCTAGAATAAACTGGAGAGATATAGCAGGATATGTGGACTAGAATAAAATATGTAAACAGGGTGACATGGCAAGTAGTGACGACTGCAAGAAGAGATACAAGGAACCACTATTTACGTGTTTTGAAATATCGGGTTCGACATGCGAACGACTAGGGGATAAATCCGGCACCCCGCACGTGAATTTTGCGACTGCTATCAGATACCATCAGACATTTTGGGATGTTTCTAGGTAGTTCACATGTCTACTAAGATATTTCTCCTCCCGACTAGTACTCATGGACTCGAACAAGTCACGAAACACGGAAACATGATAATCACGAAATATAGTATGTAGAGATCCATGATACTAATCCATGTAACAATGTATCAGCAAGCAAAAGAGCATATGTATAAACATAAAATGAAAAGACTACTATGAATCGAAAGCAAATCAGAAAGTGCACTTGCCTGTAGTCCTTTGCTGGTAAAACTGATAATACTATACCACTCAGTGGGCTACAACAGTCAAACTCATACAACAGTCTCTGGATGCTAAAATAGATATTACCAACATGTTCAGAATAGTCAAATTAGCTAGGATAGCCTACTCATAAGTCCAATTCTGGACACAGGGGCAAAACGATAATTTTGGGCCAAAACGATGTCTACCGTTGGACTCGCTTTGTACCGAAAAGTGTGCCAGAGTCTATGATCTATAAATTTGTCAAACTATATGTCTACGGGTCTGGTTTGATAAGACGAACCCAACCGTATGTCCACAGTTGGATTCTGGCAAGCCGTGCACAAATTCGTCCATTGGATCGGGTCGTAGGCCCGACAAAATAGCGTTTCGGTCGGCATTCTCATAATCGGACCAAACTTGGCATACAGGACCAGAAAAATAATACGGTTGGTGCAAGTTTTGTCTCGAGATAACGAACATGCACAAAGTAATTGGCTAGTTTGCAAAGAGGCTGATACGGTAAATTTTGACGGATACGTATCAAATTCGTCGCGCACATGCAACCAATTCGAATTACGTCAAAGTCCACACATCCGCAAAGTCGATATGCACCTTTCGATGCTTTCGGCCCGCAACCACGTATGTCGCCCGGATTGTCGATGCGGACTCCGTATCGTAGTTTTTCGGGGTTTTGAAAATAGATTTTTTGTCAACTTTGATCTAATCTAAAACAGGATATACTATATAATTAAATAAACTAATTATTGGGTTTTAGACATGGTTATGTTGTCTGTGAATCTGTTCAGATATATTTTTGAAACTGTCGAAGATTCGGCCATAATCTGCCTTCCAATTTAGGGTTTTGTACTGATATTCTGTTCTATTTTGGGACAGATTTTTGGTCGACTTGGTGTCGATTTTCTGAGAAATCTAGCGCGTGACAATTAAACTATTTGAAGGGGATAGAAGACGTATAGGTTGGGAACACACCTGATCAATCGGTTCACGAAATGATCCAATGTATGTGACGAAACGTCGCTATGAAGTTGGTCTCCCCGTTGATACTGTTGCCGCGACTGCTGTTGCGAATTGCTGCTGCCCGTGGTTGGGCTCGCGCAGCTTGCTGCGGCTTGGCCGACCGACGATCGTGCGTGGCGGCACGCGCGCACAAGAGAGGGTTCACCAGGGGGTTTGCGTGGATTAGGTTTAGGGTTTTTGGTGTTTTCATCTCTTCTCTCCCTACCGATCTATATATATACACATACACGAATAGTGTATACAGGGGGTTCTGTCGGGTTTGAGAAGAAAATGGGGTTGGGGCTTTCTGGGGTTTATTGGGCTGGGGTTTGTAGTGTTTTTTTTACTCTATTCTATTTACATATAAAAAAAATCCTTTTCTATATAAGAATTAAATGCCAAAAATCCTAATAAATAAATTTGAATATATTCTAAAATATCTTAAAATATTTTCAACAATATGCTTCAATATATTTTGCACATATATTTTATATTAAAAGATTATCGACTCTATATATCAATATAATTGGTATGTGTGCATATTCAAATGTAAAACCTTAAATAAAACTTCTGAAATGAAAATTTGCTCAATGCAATATTTCTACATATGATATTTACAAAGTATTCGGTATATTATCTGTAGTATGTTTATTTTCCTAAGAGCACAAAATAACAAAATAATTATTTTTATAATGATATCAATAATTATAATATTATTTAAGGATAACAAAATAAGGAAAAATATTATGTGTACATACAAATAAAGGTATAGTCTAAAAATCCCAACATGCACAAGAATATCTAAGGAACTTATTTGTCCTTAAATAAATATCATTCGAATATCCAATCATATTAATATCTATATTATAAAATGAATGCTTAGAAAAATATATCTATTTGATTATTAAAATAAAGTACGTCATACACACATAAAATATGTGGATGTGTTGGTCGCACTACATGATTACGTGGGCTTGGGTTCGGTTCGGGTCCAGTCCGGACTAGTTCGGTACAACTGGGTCTCCTAAAAGTTAACTAATCTAATTAGTGACTAATTAATCGTCTGTAGGGGTTAAGTCGCAACTTGGCTTGGTTTTTCTAGCTGGGACACACTTAAGTCTCGTCCTTTCCTAGCATAGCTAATACACTAGTCGAGGCACACGACTACGCTCTCCGTGCCACGATTTCTAGTCACCTTGTACTCCAAAACTTAACCATGACTAAGGCCTATTCAATAATAATTAATTAATTAAATATTTACAAAACTCCAAAAATTACCATTTTAATTCAAATAAATAATAAGAAAATTATTTTCAAAATTTTGGGAAGAGGGGTTACAAGTAGTATTGCAATTTAGTTTTCTTTGTTTAAGAAAGTGTAATAAAAGACTAGTTGTAATGACTTAAATATTTCTTTGCTTTTGTGGTTGATTTTCAGTTCTACATGTTTTAATAATTTTTTTTTAAATTCCCACATTTTAGAATGTTGTGCATTGTGTTACTACTGGTTGATACAGCTCACTGTCGTCTCACTATGGTGCATGCTGGACATGATTCGACTGGACCCAAAATCTTGGGGTCGGGTCATGACAGCTATAAAACTGTGTTAAGTAGAGATTGAATCGATGAATGAATGTTGCAACGGTAATGCGAAACATGCTATTGACTACTCTAACGATAGTAGAACACTGAGAATGCTAAGTTTTTTTATCATTTCATAGACCATGCTTGAATAACTAGTTTTTGTCACGCACGGTCATGAATAACTTGTGCATAAAGTTTTAGTTTCCTCGAACGGTAACCCGGGGCCAAGGAACCGAATCGTCCTAGGAGGAAACATGATAGCTGTGCTGGATATTAGTACGATTATTCAAATCTTTTTAGCGAGGCTCGCCACTCACGCTGAAAGGATTGCCGTCTAAACCAAGCTATAGTCTAGGATGACTTGTATCACTAGTTACCTCCATATATATACATTGTATTAGCAAAATGATATCTGGTTGACAGGGAAGAACATTGTAAGTTTTATATAGGGACGGAGACTCTGCCTTGGGTAAGAATCAACATAGTTTATATTTTGTTATGCTCTATCAATTACTTATATGAAATTAACTAGGATGGTTAGAAAGATCACTTAACTATTGCATGCTCACAAAACTTCTATAATAATTGAGATTGTGGGATTTAATTAGTTAATCACCAGTACACGACAATGTACTGACCATCATCTTCATAGGTGCTGCAAACCAGGGAGGCGTGTTGAGGGACTGAAGGCAAATTCCTACCATTTTGAAGATCTGTTTTAGTCCTGCTGTAATGACTCAAATTCCAGGTGTTACATAGTTTTATTGTACAAAGGAATACAAAGTATAGAACGACTATCTCATCAGTGTCCATCTTGTAAGCCCGCGTGACAACCCTCTAATTGTTTTTGAGTATATGTGAATGTTGTTCATTATCAATAAAAAAGAAACCCTTCTTCTATGGAAGTGTGTTACTCAATTTTTCGTATACTCTGTTGTTGTGTTTTAGATAACTTTATGATAGTGCCTTGTGCAGGCACAACTTAGGCTTGTACGATATCACGTCTGGGAGACAACTACTGATTCTACGAAATTAGGACATGACTATTGGTATTAGAGCACGACTATAGATCCTTTGGCTTTCCATATTAAGTCTCAAACACTTGACCTCGTGTCGATGTGATGAGTTGTTTCAAATAGTATAGTCCGTAATATTTTTTGAGACTAATGTGAGTTGCTATCTTTTGGCAGAGGCGGTGACCACGAACAAATGATAATCATGTACGAATACTTTTTCGGATTGTTGGACAAATTAAAAATAACAAATTGACATGAGGAATAAATTATCATCGTTCTCTATAAGAAAATAAATAAAGGTTTTTTCTAAGGGCACCACCAATTTTACTTGGGTCAGCCCTTACTTGGGGGCAGCTCAAGAAGGTGAAACTTTTGTTGGGGGCTGCCCACAAGTTGCTTGGGGGCAGCCCAACCCCCCAAACCCTCATTTCCTCCTCATTTCTCATTTTCCTCTCTCTCTCTCTCTCTCTCCACCAAAAGAAAAGCTCTCCACCAAAAGAAAAGCTCTCACAAAATCCTACTCTCCTCCACCACTCCTCCATCACTCCATTCCAAATTCTTCCACCACTCTCTCCTCCACCACTCCATTGCAAGAGATGACACGCAAGTCGAAGCAATCATCGGAGTCTAGGTATATTTTTTCCTAATTTCTTCTACATTTTTCTATTTTTTTCCAAATCAATGAATCATTGTTAAATCTCCAAAAGGATTTGATAAATTAGGTTTAAAATTACTTTAGGGTTGATGAATGAATTTTTCAAACACGATAATTCGCACATATTACTTAAATCCCAAATCCTGGAACACTACACGACGTTCGGCTGCTACAATCGATCAACATTAGGACTGCCAGGGATGTGGCAGTCCTACTGCAAAGTAGGACTGCCAGACTCCATGCAGTCCTACTTTATAGTAGGACTGCCACATCCCTGGCGGTCCTAATGTTGTTTAATTGTTTAACAACTGTATGTTTAATTGTTGTCTATATTCGTTAACATGATTTTAATTGTTGTTTATTTTTATTCCCTAACATTAGAAATTCTTAACATGATGTTTAACTGTTGTCTATTTTCGTTTCTATTATTTAATAACTGTATGTTGCCCTGCAGTCCTCCGGTCGCTAACAAAAGAATACGTCCCACCGTGTCAAAGCGGAAGGAACACGAGGGACGTATTCTCGAGCGCCCGATTAGAATTTCCGAACCGGCACCCCAAGCTCGGTCTCGGACGCAGCCACCGGCACCCCAAGCTCGGTCGAAGTTGTTTGGAAAGGCCCGAGATGATATGTAGTTGGATATTCAAATATAATTTTGATGTGATGGTTGTTGTTTGGAAACTTGACTTGTGGATTTTAGGATATTTTGTCGTATACTTCATTTTGGATAATTTGTCGGATATTTTTTGAAGGATATGTTGTTGTTTGGAAACTTGACTTGTTGGATATTTTGTCGGATATGTTGTTATTTTTTATGTAAGTTGGATTTGATTGTCGTAATTTGGATACGTAATAGTAGATATGTTGTCATGTGGACATGTGTGTGTATAAACTCTCTTTGGATACCTAATTGAAACTCTCTGTGAGGAGAGTTTGTATTTCAAACTCTCCTCACAGAGAGTTAGTATCAGGACTGCCACCCATCAGGCAGTCCTACACTAATGTAGGACTGTCTGAGTGGTGGCAGTCATATTTGAAACTCTCTGTGAGGAGAGTTTGACAGTGTTTCAAATAAGACTGTCACAATCCTTAGTGTAGGACTGCCAGGGGTGTGGCAGTCCTATTTGAAACTCTTTAGGAGAGTTTTAAATACAAACTCTTCTCACAGAGAGTTTCAATTAGGACTGCCACACTCCTGGCAGTCCTACACTAATGTAGGACTGCCAGGGTGCTGATAGTCCTAATTGAAACTCTCTATTTCAATTAGGACTACCACACCCCTTTATTAAGTAAGGACTGCCAGGGGCCTGGCAGTCCTGACCCAAACTCTCTGTGAAGAGAGTTTGGATATGAAACTCTCTTCACAGAGAGTTTTATACAGGAATGCCACACCCTGGCAGTCCTTTATTAAGTAAGGATTGCCAAGGACCTGCAGTCCTAACTTAATATAGGACTGCAGAAAGTCTGGCAGTCCTACTTTATATTAGGACTGCCACAACCCTGACAGTCCTAATGTTGTAAGCCACGACTGTAGCAGCCGAACGGCCACAATGATTTGTCGTGTTCTAGGGTTAGGGTTTCAAGAAATATGTGAGATCATGTTCGAAAAATTCATTCATGAACCCTAAAGTGATTCTAAATCTAATATTTATGTTTATGTTTTCTGATTTTGAGTATGAGCAGAAACTTTTTTGGTAGCTGGTCTTAGACAAATTTGGAGAAACATTTGTGCCAAACATGATTGAGATAGGAGAATTTTTTTGGAGATAATTCTCGGAAAGAAAGGAAGAAAAATTTGGAAAAAAATTTGGACTAGGGTTTAATTCTATGACCTAGAAATGTTGGGAGAGAAGAAAAAAGTAGAGGGAGAGAAGAAAAGAGTTGAGGGAGAGAGGAAAAGAGTAGAGGGAGGGAGAGAGAAAAATTAAAAAAGTTGTCTTTTATACGCTCTCCCAAGTAAAAAAAATGATGACAAACTTATAATTGTTGTGAAACCCATTTTATTCACCATTATGTCATGAGTTACACATGACACTTGGGATCATGTAACTCATGACCCTTGGGTTATGTAACTCATGACCCTTGGGTTGCCCATTAGCCCTATATATATGGCCCTTGTCATATGATGAAGAGAGAGGAATAAAAATACTATTCTACAATATCTCGTCTCCCTCTAAATACGTTATCAGCACGATTGCTGAAGCAAGGAGAATCGATGTCCAGATCTCGATGTCATCCTTCCTTTTTTCCTAGTCAATCCGACCAGAGACGGGTAACACTTCTTAAATATTTTTTTACAAATTAATTTGAATGAAAATTAGCAATATATATATCTAACAATCTAAGAATGATATTCTTTATATTGCTAATATTCTCTGTACGGACACCGTTTGTAACACATTTCATGTGCTTTCTTAGTACTGGAAAGAAAAAGTTCTACATCTGCATGAACTTCACCTCACTATCTTTTCTTTGGTAGGGAAAGTATATGTAGTATATCAAGAAAGGTTTATGTGAGCATCGCCAGAATGGTGTCTTTTTCAAGTTTCAAACTCTATATTACTTATTAGAATTGGCTGTGTTTGTAGTCTTATTTCCTTCTGTACAAATAGAACATACTTTGTGTTGAACCATTAATATTTTCACACTTAAATGTTCGTACACACATTAGTACGGTATATGCTTAAAATATTTTCAACCTTGTAGATATGACATCCCTTTAGTCTTCAATTTTTCTATGAGAATGCCATGCCATAGACATGGATACAATTCCTGTAGCAAATTTTATCGGCTGTTTGGTGCACGAGTTAAACTGCAATATATGTAAAACTGTACTTTGTTGTTAGAATATTAAATTTGGTTATTCTTGTTCAATTGTTTTTGAGACTCTCGCATAAATATTTAATTTTAATTTATGCATGTTTTTCACATGATAGATAAAATGGCCAAAATAGCGAGTGTCGATTTCGAAGTACTAGATGCTGCTGGAAAAAATTATTTGAGCTGGCACGTGGACCTGAAGTTCCACTTACGTGCCCAGGGCTTATTAGCCACAATTTCAACTCCTCTTCCATCGGCTCCGGCCACTGGTACGGGAAATACAGCAGACACTACTGTGGTTGTTTCTACAGTGAAAGTCTCTGATATAGATAAGGCGAAAGCCATTATCTACATCAGGAGGCACATTGATCGGACCCTGAAGGCAGAATACCTCACTGTACAAGACCCAAAGGAATTGTGGACTGTACTGGAGGACCGCTATAAACATCAAAAAGATGTAATCCTCCCACGTGCAAGATATGAGTGGGAAAACCTTCGACTTCAGGACTTTAAGTCCGTAGCTGAGTACAACTTAGCTCTCCATAATATCACCTCACGCCTGAAGTTGTGTGGTGAAGAAGTCTCGGAGTATCGCATGTTGGAAAAAACTTTTACATCCTTCCA
This sequence comes from Iris pallida, assembly GCA_029216955.1. Lineage (NCBI taxonomy): Eukaryota > Viridiplantae > Streptophyta > Magnoliopsida > Asparagales > Iridaceae > Iris > Iris pallida. Next base: position 167,448 of record JANAVB010018298.1, on the reverse strand, counting down.
CGAGAAGGACGCAATCCTCATGCAACAGTACCGTGAACGAAAGTTCACAAAGTACTCTGAATTGCACTCCACCCTGATGATGGCAGAGCAAAACAGAGAACTTCTCTTGGCCACTCATAACCTACGTCCTGCAGGCTCAGCTCCTCTTCCAGAAGCTCATTTTTCTTCCAAGAAGCAGAAGAAAAATAAGGTCAGATCTAACATAGGGAATGCCCATAAGAGGCCGGCCAGAAGTCCACCCCAGAACAACTTTCATCCCCAGAGCAGCAAAAGTGGGACAAAGAAAAAGTGGAAGAAGACCACAGAACTGATGTCCATTCCCAAGAAAAATTGGGAGCCACAAATGTGGCATGACTGGACACTGGTCCAGAAACTGTCGCACCCCGCGACATCTACAAAATCTGTATCAAGCGAGCCAGAAGTCTCAAGTTGAAACAAATCTGGTAGAAAAGCAGCCGTCTACTCAGTTCTCGGCGGAAGACTTCGAGAACGACGACCTACTCGACTAGAGCCACTATCTTATTTCATGCTTTTAAAAACTTGTTGCCGTATTTTCATATTATGCTTCTCTTTTAAATTTCTTGAAAAATAATATTTATTCTTACATTTGACAAAGAAAATTTTACGAAGTCTCTCCGAATAGGCTCACCTATTTGGGTATGATGTCAGAAAGAACTTGGGGCTTGGTTCTTAAGAGGTCCCCGGTGACCCTCCTCCCTCATTTTCCCGTCTGGTCATATTCACGTAGAGCTACCGAAAGGGGATGACCGAATATTATTTTTGCTCAAATTGTATTTATAAATTATGTATTTTTGCAAGCAACTTATTGACCTCTCTATATCGGTCAGTCGATCGATATAAGAGAATCTTTTTAAAACAAAAATTGTATTTCAAAACTGTTGTTTTAATTACGATGGTTTGTTGTTGTTTTTTCATAGATCTATAGATGAAGTGTGAATGCCTTGTGGACAGCGCCTCGACGCACACAATCCTTCGAGAAAAAAGCTATTTTTATAGCTTAAATGATTATGACGGTCCTGTTATTACGATATCAGGACTATCAAACATAATAGAAGGATCTGGTGAAGCAATTATATTGCTCCCAAATAAAACAAGACTAATAATAAAAGATGCACTATTCTCTCCTAAATCAAATAGGAACCTCATAAGTTTCAAGGACATTCGTTTAAACGGATATCACTTAGAAACAAATGAAATAAATGAGGCAGAATATCTGTATGTTACTCGTCTAAAAGATGGTTCAAAAACTATCTTAGAACGATTCAAGGGACTCCCGTCGGGTCTCTATCATACTCATATTCAATCAACAGAAGCTAACATGATTGTGCACCAGAAGTGTCATTCATCGCCAAAATTTAAACTTTGGCATAATAGACTGGGTCACCCAGGATCAGCTATGATGAAACGAATCATGAGCCAATCCAGTGGACACAACCTGCAGAACCTGAAGATTCTTCAGAAGTATGATTACTCGTGTCTACCTTGTTTTCAAGGCAAACTTATAACGAGACCATCCCTTTTGAAAGTGGGACTAGAGTCTCCTAGCTTCTTAGAGAGAATTCATGGAGACATTTGCGGACCTATTCACCCCGCAAGTGGTCCATTTAGGTACTTTATGGTACTTATAGATGCATCTACTAAATAGTCTTATGTGTGCCTTTTGTCCACCCGCAACTTAGCTTTTTCTAAGCTATTAGCACAAATAATTAAGTTACGGGCTCATTTCCCCGATAACCATATCAAAAAATTAAGACTTGATAATGCGGGTGAATTTACTTCACAGGTTTTTCAAGACTATTGCCAAGCAACTGGCATCGAAGTTGAACATCCTGTAGCTCATGTTCACACCCAGAACGGGTTAGCAGAATCTCTTATTAAGAGATTACAATGGATTGCTCGTCCATTGTTGATGCAGTCACAGTTGACTGTGGAAGCTTGGGGTCATGCTATATTGCATGCCGCATCACTTATTAGAATACGGCCTTCTGGAGGTCATATTCTATCTCCGATGCAGCTCGCTTATGGTTCACCTCCAAATATCTCATATTTGAGAGTTTTTGGTTGTGCTGTTTACGTCCCCATTGCTCCCCCACAGAGGACCAAAATGGGTCCACAACGTCGATTAGGTATCTATGTTGGGTTTGACTCACCCTCTATAATTAGATACCTAGAACCCCTGACGGGTGACGTATTTAAGGCACGTCTTGATGACTGTGAGTTTGATGAAGGATTATTTCCTAAACTAGGCACACAGTCTAAGAAGCCAGAAGCTTCTAAGATAATTTCTTGGGACACAAAAACTTTGTCTCATTTTGATCCACGTACAAGTCAATGTGAAGATGAGATCCTGAAGATATTACATCTTCAGAACACTGTACATCTACTTCCGGATACATTTACTGACAACCAGAAGATTGTCAGATCACACGTCCCTGCTGCCAACACGCCAGCTAGGATTGACATCCCCAAAGATGGATGCAATCCACCGGCAGCAGAAATGGCAATACCTCAATTAAAAAGAGGACGCCCACCAGGTTCGAGAGACAAAGTCCCTCGTAAAAGAAAAAATCCTGGAGAAATTAAGAAGATCCCAACACAGGATGCTGAGCTCAGATCAGCTACCTCTCCCCTCCTAGTTTCCCCTGAAGAGGAACAAACAGGAGAAATATTATTAAATTATGTACGTACTGGAGAGGTACTGAACAGAAAAAGCACAGTCGTCGACGACGATTTTTCGTTCAATATTGTCGTTCACGTCACTGAAAATGACGATGACATCGATCCACGGTCTCTAGCAGAATGTAAACGCAGAGGCGATTGGCCAAAGTGGAACGAGGCAATAGGAGTAGAGCTGGACTCACTCTTGAAACGCGAAGTCTTTGGACCTGTAGTCCAAACACCTGAAGGTGTAAAACCTGTGGGATATAAATAGATCTTCACAAGAAAAAGAAATGAACACAACATAGTTGTGCGCTACAAAGCACGCCTTGTAGCACAAGGTTTCTCCCAGAAACCGGGAATAGATTATGAAGAAACATATTCTCCGGTCATGGATGGGAATACCTTCAGATTCCTGATAAGCCTCTCTTCTCTGAAAAGCCTAGAAATGCAGCTCATGGACGTTGTGACTGCATATCTTTATGGCAATATAGATAAAGATATCTATATGAAACTCCCTGAAGGATATAAAATTTCACCAGAGAAAACAGATAGACCTCGGGACACCTATTCTGTAAGGTTACAAAGATCATTGTACGGTCTTAAACAATCAGGAAAAATGTGGTATAACAGACTAAGTGAGTTTCTTGCTACGCAAGGATTTACTAATGATAAAGTCTGTCCGTGTATCTTTATAAAAAGATCGGGAACAAGATTTGTTATAGTCGCCGTTTATGTCGACGACTTAAATCTCATTGGATCTCCTACAGAGATCACTGAGATATCTGAAAGCCTTAAGACAACTTTTGAAATGAAAGACCTAGGCAAAACAAAGTATTGTCTTGGCTTACAGATCGAACACCTAAAGGGTGGTATCCTGTTACACCAATCTACATATACACGAAGATTACTTAAACAATTCCACATGGATAAATGCCATCCCCTTAGTACACCAATGGTCGTTCGATCATTGGACGTAAAGAAGGACCCTTTCCGTCCACTGGAAGAGGGGGAGGAACCATTAGGTCCTGAAGTACCTTACCTAAGTGCCATTGGGGCACTACTCTATCTGGCTAACTGTACGCGTCCTGATATAGCATTTTCAGTTAACTTATTAGCCAGATACAGTGCAGCGCCCACAAAGCATCACTGGAATGAAGTGAAGCATCTTCTGCGCTACCTCCAAGGGTCTATAGACCTAGGACTATATTACCCGAATAGTGGATCTTCCACTTTACTTGGTTATTCAGATGCAGGTTATAGATCAGATCCCCACACAGAGAAATCACAAACTGGATTTGTGTTTACTTTCGGTGGTACGGCTATCTCTTGGAGGTCCGTCAAACAGACCAGTGTGGCTATCTCATCCAACCATTCTGAACTCCTGGCAATCCATGAAACAAGCAAGGAGTGTGTTTGGCTTCGCTCCGTCATTCAGCACATTTTAGCATCTACTGGCCTGAAGACTGGTGAACTTGAGCCTACTACCCTTTTTGAAGATAATGCAGCATGCGTAGCTCAACTTCAGAAAGGATACATGAAGAGTGACAAGACGAAGCACATATCCCCCAAATTCTTCTGGACGCACGACCTTCAAGAGAAAGGACAAGTCAAAGTACAACAAATTCAATCTTGTAATAACTTAGCAGATTTGTCTACCAAAACACTGCCACGATGTACTTTTGTAAAGCTTGTAAGAAGAATAGGGATGAGGCAACTAAAAGACCTGCAAGCCTGAAGGTTGTATAGATCAGGGGGAGTAAAACTATAGGATTGTACTCTTTTTCCTTAGGACTGATGGTTTTTCCCACTGGGTTTTCCACAGCCAAGGTTTTAATGAGGCAAACCAAGTTTACTCTGGATCCAGCAGTATCCACCCCATTAGCTTATTGAATCCTGAAGTATTTAATAAGTGGATCCAAGGAAATGGATGAATAAGGGGGAGTGTTGTGAAACCCATTTTATTCACCATTATGTCATGAGTTACACATGACACTTGGGATCATGTAACTCATGACCCTTGGGTTATGTAACTCATGACCCTTGGGTTGCCCATTAGCCCTATATATATGGCCCTTGTCATATGATGAAGAGAGAGGAATAAAAATACTATTCTACAATATCTCGTCTCCCTCTAAATAATCATATTTGCAAATATTTTTGGGCTGCCTCCAAGTAAAATTGGTGGTGCCCTTAGAAAAACCCTAAATAAATCAATATTAAGGTATATCATGTATAAGGACCGAATAGACCAATATAATGATATTAAGTACCGAAGGTAGCATCCAGATTATTCATATACATCTCAAGTTTAAGCAAATTGTAAATCTAAACACGTCATTACTTTAAACCATCTAAAGCATTAATCCATTCTGGTTTGTCCTTAGCTTTAATTGATTTACTAGAGTCTGGACAAATGGTTATGTTTTCTTTTATTCAAAAGTGCTTGAAGGAAAAAACCAACTCGTTAAGGTTGCAATGTTTAGAAGCACAAAATATATGATCAAAAGAAGTCCATTACCAAGTGGAATGCCATATGTTAAATAAAAATCACCCTTATTCTTAAAATAGAATATAATTTAACAAAACTATCATAATATTATCGTTTGTCCTTATCATATCAAAATAACATGAATTGTTCCGTGACTTGGATTATCTCTGACATCTAAATTCCTATATGGTAAGCCCTAATAACAAATAATAAAATAACTCTAATAAAATAATTATAAGAATCCAAGATCACCATATAGAATTCAAAATCATAAATCAATAAGTGGTATTCTAAAGTTTTAGAGATCATTCCAAATTTTTAGAGATCATAATCGAAGTTGTAGGTTATATTTCGGATTCAGATCATAGCACATACTCCTTATTAAAAAAAAAAAAAAAATTATAATCTATGAATCTGATTGGATTGTTTGATTCAATTTTCTAATATTTAATCTTTCTTTTCTCGATGGTAGCTTGAGTGCTGGAAGAGAAAAGGGATATGTTAGCTGAGTGGAATACCTAGGACTTTTCTCATTAATAATACTATTATATATGCATGTGCTTTGCACGTATTTTTTATAGATTATTATTAAAGCAAGTATTTCATATATTATTATTAGGAAGACTAAAAGATTTGTTAGAATTATTCTAATTTTTATTAAGGCTATTTAGGGACAACTAAAAGACAACCACTTTAATTATTATATTATTATATGTAAGAGTATTTGGAAAACGAAAAAAAGTTGCACGGTAAAGTTCAGAATTTTTTTATATATAATAGTATAGATAAGGGTATATTTGGAAATAGAAGTTAAGTTCAATTTTTTCTATTATACAGCAGTATAGATATATAGACAAAAAAAAATAATAGAGATGATTGGAAATAGGATAAGGTCATCCATATTTAAATTTATCGCAAACCACATTATTTATTTATTTATTAAGAAAGCATGCTTCCTTCTTACTTTTTTTTTTTTCCATGCAGACTCAGGTTATAACACGTTCATCAGGCCTCTGATGTTGTGGGATCGTGGGTGGGACGGCCGAACGTCCTCACGGAATTTCATCATTGTCGTTGCACCTCTGTCAACACTGGCACTCTCTCGGTCATGCACAAGATAAGGGACGTCCACGGGCTGGTCGCACCCGCTCGACCGCACGTACAAGACGAGGTAACTTCTCTGATCTCGTGTCCGAGTCGAGACACATTCACGGACTGGTCTCATCTGTACGAACGCTCGCTCGAGACGAGGTAACATGCACGAGTCCAGTAAACTTATTTTCGTGGCTCATAATATTGTCGCTTTTATTAGGCCTCTCAAAACATTGATATTGAAGAGAGAGATCCCTCTCTCTCCCTTTGGCTGCCCTCAATACCATCCATAAGGTTCGTACGACCCTCTTTCTTGATCTCTTCCTTTCCAAATCTTCTGATATATTCCCCAATTCATAGGATTATTATTTCACATCATTTCTTCTTTCTGTGGGGTGAAGGTGAAAGGAAAAGGAAGGAAGGAAGGAAGGAAGGGGGATTGGCGATGGCGTTGCTTCCCCAGATCGCGGTAATTGGTGCAGGGATCTTTGTCCGCACCCAGTACATTCCCAGGCTCAGAGAGATAACTACGGTTTGCGTCCTCAAAGCCATCTGGAGCCGCACCGAGGCAAGCAGCAACAAATATAGGAATACTTTCATTCTCTTCTCGGATACGTATCGGACTCCGATACTCTCCGGACACTCTTAAAATAAGGACACATTGTTGTTGGGGGTTTATCTTGAAATTGGTCATTAGTGACGGGTCCCCCCACCATTCCATGTTGAGGCAAACCACCCTACTATGTGTGTGTCTCAATATTTGATGACATCTTCCTCATTTCCTTTTCCAGTTCTTTACCTATTTTCTTCTTACAGTATGCCAATCTTCTACATATAGGAATCTGCAAAAGCTGCTGCGGAACTTGCACGCGATTTCGCACCGAACGTAGAATGCAAATGGGGTGACTCAGGCCTTGATGATATCATTCAAGATTCTTCGGTACAGGGGGTTGCAGTTGTTCTTGCTGGTCAAGTTCAGGTTCGGCCATATAATAAGCTCACTTTTGCTGTTGCATGTATTTGCTTTCCGGAATTGCAATGTTTTAGCATACGACTTTTAATAGTAACGTATCATTTTCAAGCTCATGTGACTTTGAAGTCCCTTCTTACAGTGATGTAAGAAAGGAGAGAAATTAGTACCAACTGAAATGATGGTTTGCCTTCATTTTGCTACACAAGTCAGTAGGACCTGATGGTAAACCTTTAGACACCAAAGAAACTTATTTAGAGAAGCTAGAATCTTCGGTCACGGGTTATAGATGCTAATCATGGAAGACAGGGGCCCTCAGATATAACAAGAGTACTAGGGAGGAGGATGATTTGGAGGTTTGGTGCTTAGGGATCCTTCGGATGGCACGGAGGAAACTCGATGATGAAGATTGGGAGAATTGGCCTTCGCCTCTCGGACCATGGCATCAATCAATGCAGCAGTGAACAACCGTGGTTCGTCTTTGTGATGGCATCGTTCCTTCATAGCATAATGTCTTGTGCCTTCATAGCATAAAATCATGCATTGGTATTGGTGAAGAAATTGTTAGTGTTGACGCGATAGTATAACAAATCAAAACTAATTCCAAATTGGTACAGACATGAAGGGTCACCCAGAGACCAGATGACTTTAGTGAAAACAAAAGGAAACTCATAAGAAAACCCAAGTTGGAATGAAAATCTCGAAACTAAATTCCAACCAAAATTGAGATATGTTTGTACTTTGAACCTGTACCAATAACTGGTGGCTCCACTAGGAAACCAGATCCTCCAGTTTGTTTGTGTCTGCAATCTGCTGTTTTGGGGTTCAAATGGATCCTCCAATCAGAGTCAAGATCCTGCTGCTCCAATTTCCAACTCTAAGTTGTTTTGGCTAAGAAGACTTAAGCTGACCACGGAGAAATGACTAGTGTGGATCTACTCGTAGAATCATCAACATTTATTGGCCAAAGCAATTATCAGCATGAGTAGCAATTGAACCTGATGGCCGTTATCAATGGAACTGGTTTAAAGATGCGCATAAGATGATTGTTTACTCTTAACAGTTTTAAAGAGCAACAGTGGACATTTATCCCTTGGCCTATGCCTATATCATCAGGGAACTAATAGTTGCAAAAGTCCATTAAGAGTTTAGCTCATTTTTGAGGTTTGATTAAGGCAGGATATGCATACTCGCATGGACCTATATGCTTATGTCAATGGGATATAGTTGATTATGACTAGGCTTTTTCTCTGATTGAGTGATGAAGTGTACAAGTTCTATTGAAATAATGCAGACTAGGATACTCCAAAATGAACTCATACATAGGCAAGAATATTTGTGGTTAATCTTATTATTATTAGTTTTTATTTTTTAATGGAAAAAAAGGGTTTTGAGTTGACGACCCTTATGGTCGTTGTTGACTGTGACATGCAGTGTTCTAAAAAGTCCGTGACGCTCGCGCCTAGGCGTGCCCAAGGCTCACCCTTGCGCTTCGTTTTCTATGGGGCGAGGCTCCTTCACCTAGGCACGCACCTCGTGCGCTTCACACCTACTTTTGATTCAATTCCTAAAGAATCATCCTCTGTCTATAATAAATAGAGGCCAGTTGGAATAGAGCAGCTCTCTAAACTTCCATGTTTTCTTTTATCTTTTTGGCCTTGCTCTTCCTCAATGCTCAATGGCACCTGAGGGAATGGTGATCCCAAAGAGATCAAGCAAGTCTTTGGGGGAAGGCTGCTGCTATGCTCCACCGTTTGGTGAGTCCGAAGAGATCAAACAATTCTTCCGGGAAGGCCGTTCCATGCTTCCAGCCATCGCTCAAAGCATGCAATCGACAATCACCAAAGAAACTTACCCTCCCATAGCGGGTAGGGTTTTGAAAATGAAGTCACTGCTATCGACTTCTTCTCTCTTTTTTCTTTCATTTTGTACATTTTAGATACTGTTATCGTATCATGAAAGAAAATAACACAGATACACGATGCGCGATCCCGAGCCCAAAATAGTTTGATCTTGACAGAGACGAAATCTCTACCCACACGAAATTTGAAGTCTCAGAGGTGCTTGTCTTTTTCGCGTGGAGGACAATCTGTCTTGCCCGAACAACTTTATGTAAGCGAGGGCAGATTTGTCACGACTTCGAAACTTAGCCGTGAAAAGACGCGAGGACACTTGCCTTGATCATGTTGATGTTGCTGAAATGCCAGGACAATCTGTCTTTTAGCTTAGTCTACAACTCAAAAACTTCAAACTCTATACTTGATCTTTGAAGAAACTGAGCATATTGCAAATGTTTTAAAATTTTTTTTATGTAGGCACGTGATGCGTGAAAACCTTGTATTTTTGCGTAGGTTGGTTTACGCAAAAATTGCTTATTCTTGTTTATTGTGACGGTTTTGTTCATGCTAAATCTTGACTTCTTTGCGGGGTATTGTTCTTCATTGGAATTTGCTTACGCGAAAAGAAGCCATGCATACTTAATTTTCTCCCTACTGGATATTAAGTATATTCTTCCTTTTTGAAGTTACCCCGATTCACTCCAACAGTGATGAAGCGTGGTAATCTTTTGCTCAAAATGAACAAAAGAATAATACATAAGACTTTCTGTCTTTAAAACAGTTTGGTTGTGCACACCCACTAAACCAAAGCCGATATTGTTCGGTCGTCCAGCTAAGATGATGATTGCAGGATTGAGAAAAAGGAACGAACTATCAGAAGTATGAAGGAAGAGATATGTATAAAGGACGTGCTAGCAAAGGTTTAATCTGTTGCGGAATAAGAACAAACTATCAGAAGTATAAAAGACGTGATACTAAGGGTCTAATAGATGATGTGTTTGCTCAGAGATAATATGGACATGACAATAACTTATGTGTTCAGAGGTAATATGGACATGACAAAAATATCAAGAAAGTTTCGCTTGGGAATATATTTTAACTAACATAGGTTTCAGACGTATTAGTCAAAGGAAATCGTTCAAAGATATAAACTGGACATGATGATCTCTGGAGAATATTGCTAACTCAACTAGAGATTAGTAATAAGATTTTGACAAGAGCATCTCGTGAACATATTATTTTTAACCCAACTTGGGATTAGAAATAAGAAACCTTTGGGGCAACTGGGATCCAAAGATAAGATTTTCAGTAGTAGAAGGTTTGATTTGTGATGTCAACGAGAACGTCTCATAGGATCTGAGAATAGTCATACTGGAAAAACTTTGTGGATCTATCATCCATGACGTATTAAAGACTCTTGAATACGGATGATAGTTCGAAAATGTATTACTGTGCAATTTACAAATACAAAATTGCATACTTTATTTTACAATATTAACCCTACTTAGATCAAACATATTACTTTTTGAGGAACATCACCATTTGGCCTGCATTGATGTCTATACTCAAGCCAATATTGCACAACAGACTTTCAGAAATCAGGTTATTTGGACAACATGAACGTGCTTAACTTTATGGAGTGTAGCTGACTTCTCCAAAGTCAGCTTCAACACCACAGTCCCGACTCCTTGTACTTCTGCTTGCGTCTTGTTCGTCATGGTAGCCTTCTAAGAAGATAATTCATATTTGGTGAACACTCTTTCTTGGAACACACGTAGGAGGAAGCTCTAGTGTCCATCCTCTAGTAGGTGTTCTTGGTAGACGACTCAACCTGCACAATTATAGCAACAATATTAATGTTTTCTTTCTGTTGTTCCTTCTTTGTTGCCTTTGACTTTAAATTGTAATCCTTCTTGAAGTGACCCTTCTTGCCACAAATGAAGCATACCTTGTCCTCCGGGACTTAGACTTGAAGGAAAATGTGGGCTTCATGGTCAAATTCTTTAAGTCCTTTCTTATTGTTGTAGGAGACAACTTTCTGCTTCCCTTCTGATCCCCACATTGAATCATATTCTCTTTGGTGTACTGATTGGACAAAGGGACCATCTTGAGCTTTTTTCCTGGCTTCGTCCTCAATTTGGATGAAGCGCATCAACTCTTCAATTTTTACTTCTTCTTTCTTGCGGTATATGTCGATAATGAACCGATCCCAGCTGGTGGGAAGCTCCCACCATGAATTTGTCAATAAGAGGCATTGCCTCTTCCTCTAGCTTCTGCTGAAGCTTCAGGAGTTCCTTGAATTGGGGAAGCATTGCCTTCTCGTCTTCAAATATCATGGACATAAATTTATTGGCGAGATACACCTTGTATATGCTTTCATAATCCTTGTATTGTTTTTCAATAGACTCCCAAATTTCTTTTGCTTTCTCCTTCTTACTATAGGATTTGGCTATGGATCCTCCATTGCATTGAGGATCAAAAGCTTGCAGAGATTATTATCCTTCTGCTATTTGTGTGGAGCATCAATTACATAGGCAATGACTTGCACATCGTTTGTCTTTGGAATCACTGGTTCTGAATCAGTCAGAAAAATTCCATACCAACAAGTTGGAGATTAAGACTAATCTTCCTCTTCTCGTGGTTATACTCCTCTCCATCAAAATTTTCGAGCATGTTGTATCCAGCAGACTTGTACGTGAGTCCATCATTACTTTGAAGAGATCCTGGCAACTTTGGTGGATGACATAGAATCTTGCTTTAGATTGTTGTGAATGTATTTAGCAAAAATTCCGTAGAAGCCTTTAAAAGCTGAAAATCACATAAGTGATGACAATAAGCCACAAGGCAACTGTGAAAAAAAAAGCAACATAGTTGCTAAAATAGAGCAGAGCTCCTAATGCAACTAAGTTGTTGTGATAGAGCAAAGCTCTCAACTGCAGAAAAAAAAACTCTGCTACAATCTTGTTGCTGTCGCACTGCTGGGTGGTGAAAACCATTGTTACTCAAAGCGAAATTCGATCATTTGCATCGATCTGCTTCCATGAACCAGCAAGTTCGATAGAATTTTTGAAACGCTCGACTTGTCACCTTGGTCTTGACTTCTGAAAGAATGGACTACGTAGAGGCTATCATTGCTGTTCTTATTCTTCATAAGAATGTTCAGAACAACAACATGCTCGTTCTTCTCTAAAGAGTGCAACAATACTTATATAGGAGTGCATTCCCTGTAACCCACAAGCCCACGTGGGACGGTTTGACAATGAGTTATCCCCTAAAAGGGAAAGCAATTACCAACTACACCGCCCTAGCAGTAGCACTCCGCGACAGGACCGCCGAACTGCGGAACTCGGATAACCTGCAAAATATGCGAACCCGCAGAATATGTAGAACCCGTAGAATGTGCGAACGTGCAAACGTTGTAGAACACTCGCGTAATTACATGCTGAACACACGTTGTGTAGTGGTGGACGCACGCGACATGTCCACGGGACGCTCGCGGAATCAGTCGCTAAACGCAATGTTGTGGGCTTGCAGTTTCACACGTTGAACAATGGGACTCCACACATCTCCTGCACAAGCTCCGTGCATGACGTGCAAAAGTGTCATTTTGCATCTGATGCGTACATGTGAAGTACGTCATCAAAGTGTCACTTTGAGTCCTAGTCACTAGGCTCCTTTGGGACCTAGCTCCAAAGAGTATTCACAAAGAAATATGCGGCCAAAACAAATGTTTCTAGTGGGATTTGAACCTTGCCCACTAGAAAAAAGCTCACCATGCCAACCACTTGAGCTAACACTCCTCATGTGTTCAAGTCAATAAATGATTACCCAAATATTGAAATACACATACTTGGGGTTTGCCACACTGGTGGGACCGGGTCACTAGTGAGCAATTTCAAACTGAACCCCAATATTATTTACACTATTACAACACGAAGTTTAGTTACATTTCAGTCATCATATTTGTTAGTCTGGAAGACTTACTACTTCAAGGAAAACAAAATATACAGAATCGCTTAAAGTTTACCAAGCAGCAGCAAGAGCTTACTTATATTTAACCACTGCATTTGGATCTTGTGTCTAGATGATAAGATTTCACATTTTGAAATGGTCATTCAGTTACTTGTTTCTTTGAACCAAATACTTCAATTTTCTTTGAACCAAATACTTCAATTCAGTACGATGAACAACTTAGTTATAAAAGTTTCTGTTACTACATTGTACTACCTTGGTATCTTTCTACAGTGACTGCTCCAGGTGTTTTCTTGAGGTTTTAATTTTTCTTCCTCCTCCCCCCTCAAAAATTTCCTCATCTCCCCTTCAAAGCTCAGATCACCAATTATATTTGTATTATTTATAAATAAGCATGTCTTCTATGATACAATTGGCCCTTATTCGATTAATGCCACTTGATACTGATCCGGTTTTGTAGGTTGATATTTCTTTGAAGATGTTGAAGGCAGGAAAGCATGTCATTCAAGGTAATTACACGAATAGTTTGAACTTCCAAATTGTAATTGAAGTGTGAACTTAAGGTTATATATTGCGGTAATATGAACCTCAAAGATTTGGAAAAAAGGCCTCTTTGATATGGTTTTATCATTCTTTCATACTGTGTTTGGTGGTGAGAAAGGACACACTCATGCTCAGTGGCTATAAACTAAAAATGATAAGTGATCTTGTTCATTGATGATAATATTGATAGCTGTATTGAGTAGTTTTTTATTGCCATAGCTCCTGTTGCATTTACCAATTCTTCTTGCATTTTGCACTATACACCTCAAATTGCTTGATTGTTGTTCTTTCTTACAGCCTTCTAACTTTTGTTTCTCTTCTGCATAACCAATGGATGTTGCGGACCTAAGAGAAACCTGCTTGTGGATGTAAGTGACCTTCACACATACCAACTGTGGCGTTGATCAAGTAGTTGACAAGTGGTGATAGCTAATGTTTCTTTGATTTACAATACAATTCCTTTAGTAATTTTATGATATAAGCAGCTTCTGATAAGCCTAGGAAGTGCCACAGTATGGCCTTCTCTCCTCTTTTTGGAGGATAGATTATCCTGTCGACTGTTGTAGATGAGAATTCCAAGTCAAGCTATACACAATTGTCCTTCATATTTTGATGTTATACTTTCATAATCCCAACCAATACTCATGCTTCAATGTTGAGCATTTTTCCTATTTCTTTAGTAGAGAATATCTTTATCATACATATATCAGTGTAGGATCTGCCAAGAGCACATGTTTAGAGTAGTGAAATCCTATATGGATTAAGTTTGACCAGTTTATCACTTGACAACCTTTTGTAGAATATTCGTAAAATTTCTTTCCAAAGGTTCCTTGTAAATAACAATTTCTATGTATGTCCTTAATCATGCTTCAAAGGGATTCAAAAATCAAAAGTAATCTGTTTCAGAAGAACAAGCAATGTCTCTTGGGTACTGGTAAAAGTATCAGTATATATGGGTACATGGGTTGGTGTCAAACACTAGTTCTGGTTTCAGATTCTGTAAAGTCCAAATATTCAGATTTGGGATATGTATATGTGTGCATGTGCAAGTGTTTACTTTCATGTGCTTCTATATCTACATATCTGTTGTCTTAAAATAAAGTGTTTCTTTTTAACAGCAAATATAGGAGGGACAATAAGAGAGCATACAAGCTATAGGTACTAAAAAAGTAGGTGTAGTTTATAAGCAGAATCAATCCATAGTCTATAAGTAGAATCAATCCATATTAAGATGTAGGTAAAGTTTGAAGTATATAATTTGCAGTTAGCACTTAGCAGTCATAGCGTACAATGAACAATCACATATTCTGCTCATACCTTTCGCAGTGTGATCTGTAACCGAAAGCATAATTCAACACAAACTAGCACTTCTCATCATGCACATGCTTGAGTAAATTGCAAATTCAACCTGTGAGAGGATGAGGATCATTGCCTGATGGAAGGAGGGACAGTTGTCAAATAAAATGCAACAACAGTAGTTTTATGATATACCTTGTTAATCTTGTCAATTATTGTGTTTCCATACACATGATTCAAACAATAATCATTTTTATCATCAAGTTACCAGCTATCACTGAGGCAGAAACAGCACTTTCATGCTACAATTCCTTTCGCGCAAGTATTCCTCATCAACCTATTTGGGCAGTTGCAGAAAATTACCGCTTTGAACCTGCATTTGTGGAGGTATTTGTAGAGTTACTTGAGTTTTCTGTTACATCATACTATCAGGATTTAGCAGTAAGTACATTTCTCTCTACTTCTTCAACAGGCCAGGAAGCTCATAAATGATATTGGTGATATGTTGAACATCCACGTTATTGTTGAAGGATCAATGAACAGTTCAAACCCCTACTTCTCCAGTTCTTGGCGGCGGAATTTTACCGTAAGTGAAGGATCGTGTGGGAAAATATCCTCTTTTTCCATTTTTCTTTAGTAGCTAGCCTATAAGTTTGCTAAACATATTGTTAAGTTGGCTCAATTTAATGGATTTAATTCATTAATATGGTGGAGATTGGAGAGTACATATTTATAGGCAAGGATGTGCTCTCATTTTGTTTTTCTGATGTGAGACTAAAACTAAGAGCAAAATTAGAAAAGCTTTAGGCCATACAATAAGTAAGACTAGCTAACATCTATACTCTCCCGCAAGTTGGAGTGTACATGTCGTGAGATCCAAGCTTGGGACTTAAAAGTGAAGATAAAGGGGCGAGACAAGGCCTTGGTGAGGAAGTGGACGATATGTGATGCAACGAGAACATGTTGGACCTCAACCTAATGAAGCTTGACCTTCTCCTAAATAAAGTGACAATCAATCTCAATATGTTTAGTGGGCTCATGAAATACTGAGTTTTCAACAATATCAATAGTTGTCTGGTTAACAGAGTAGAGAACCATAGAAGGAGGAACACCAAGAACTATTAGTAAACTTTCCAACCATATTAGCTCGGAAACCACATGAGGCATCGAGCGATATTCAGCTTCAACAGAAGAACGAAACCGAAATGATAGTCTGCTTCTTCCTCCGCCTAGTCGCAAGGTTGCCACCAAAACAAGTACAAAAGTCACTCGTACCGTGATCCACTAAATCTACATAATCAACATCGATATAAGCGACATGTAGAGTGAATATGAAGGCTGATAGATGAGCCCATGTCCAAGTGGTTTCTTCATGTAGCGAAGGATATGCTCAACAACTTGAAGATGAGATACCCGATGAGAATGCATATATTGGATAATAGTACCCAAAGAAAATGTTTGAGTGAGTGACTCTCAAAAATATTAGCATCCTAATAAGACATCGATAGTAATCAGGATTGATCAACAACGACTCGAAAGCAGAACCAAGAGAGGAAAGCTTCAAATTCCCATCCACAAAAGTATCGGTTAGCTTACAACACAAATAATCAACATCTTGTAGAAGACCCACACAATACTTCTACTGAGATAAGATAAGAGAATCAACACACCTACCTACCTCAATTCCTAAGAAATATCGAAGAAGATCCAAATCCTTGGTATGAAAATGAGAGGACAATTGTTCTTTGATCATAGAAATCTTTGCAATATTATTACCAATTAAGAATATCATCAATATAAATCAAGATAATTACTGTTCTTTGCCGCCTGCGAAGAGTACATAAAGATAAATCAACAGTGCTTCGAGTAATACCAATAGCTTGAATCACCTGCGACTAATACGAGATTGACCAACTAACACCAAAATTAGCAATTGGTACATGCGTGTTCTTTCTTACGAAGTACAATAGGAAGATAATCCATATTAGGAACATCATCAATATGGACGAGCAATCTTGGGTTATCCCAAGGAGACTACTGTTTACGGGAAGGTGGTGGTGACTAGGAAGTATGTGGTACCTGTTTGGCATTAAAACTCAAAGACAGGTATTACAGAAACACTGAAATTGATTGCAAACTCGCTTGTACAAAGAAAAGCCTAGAAAGAAATCCTAGGGAACAATCTAAGTACAATTGTTTAGTTTTTGATTCTGGAGGGTGACGATTGAGGCTCGGGAAAGTGTATTAACTCTGCTTTACTCCGTGGACTATCTGACGCAGTCTTTAGCTCTTGAAGGAATTGCCTTTTGAAGACTGCCAGCCTTTTGCAGGGGTGTGACATCCTGCTATTTATAGTGGTATGTATTTTGAGCCGCATAGATGGCCTGTGGCCGCGTGGCTAATCAGCACGTGAAGACCCGCTCTTTGGCCGCCAGCTGTTGATTTGTTGGGATTTTGTTGTAGCAAATCTGGGTGGTTGAGATTTGGCCAGCCTGCCACGTATCCTATCGCAGGATAGGAATCATTTTGAGCCGCATGAGTCTATCAGTTTTCGACCATGTTGGGCCGCATGAGACTCATGCGGCTTAAGTCGTTATCTTCCTTAGCCCGCATATAGCTTAAGGACTTTTAAGCCGCATAGATTCTGTATTTTGGGCCGCATAAAGCTCATGCGGCTTGGGTTACAATCACCCTTAGCCGCATAAAGTTCGAAGACTTTGGGGCCGCATATGTTTGAGCCGCATAAGGTTCATGCGGCTTGGGTAACACTCCTGGCCGCATGAAAGCGTATGAACCCTGCTTTTGGTGACGTCTCACGTCTTATCTTTTTGTCAGAGTGTCAGAGCTGTCATTTTTGTCAGTTTTGACAGAACTTGTCAGCTTTATCAGACGAACTGATCCACTTGGCCGCATATCTTTCTTCTGCGGCTCGAATCAGTCTGGTTGTCGACGGGCCGCATAAGGTGTTGAATCTGTCATGCGGCTCTCCTTTATGCGGACCCGTTTAGCCTAAAGTACATATGTGGCAAATTGTGATCCGCATGAACCCCATATTTTCCATGCTTCTACAAGACCCCCTTCAAAGTTTTCAAATTGCAAATTTGGAATACTTTGAATAAGAAGCATGGAGATATGTCAAGCCGCAGGGAGTCTTCAAGTCGCAGGGAATTTTCGAGCCGCAGGAAAATCTTGAGCCGCAGAGAGACCCCATCAGCCTGCCAGCTGTCACTGCTGCATTTAATTTTCTTGATTCGGTTGTGGATCTCTTTTCGAGATAAATCGACGGTTACTAGGGATAAAGTCCCAAAACGTCGACATTATCTTTAATGATCTCGAGAATCGAAGAGGCGCTCTTCAAGATATAGCCGACGGTTATTAGGGATAAAGTTCCCAAACGTCGTCATTATCTTTAATGATCTCGAGAATCGTAGAGGCACTTTTCAGCAACTCTATAAATAGGGGTCATTCGGAGAGAGATTTTTCTCTTTCACCTTCTTCTCCTTCGACTTCATCATACTTTCTGCTATGGCTCCAAAAGCTTCCAAGTCGACTGGTGCGGTGACCAAAGGGAAGGGACTTGCTTCTTTGTCGAGAACGGCACTCTCCTTCCATTCATCCCGACGTGCAATTTTCTATCAAGAGTAAGGATGTTGGGAAGGCGACGACTGAAATTTTGAATGGCCATATCGCATATTTTATGCGCGTGCCTGTCATATACTGCCTCTGTGCTTCAAGCCTGGTCGATGCATGCCCTATCTCATTTGGACCGCATGTGTTCTGTATGATAGGGCCGACTGAGCCGCATGAGCGCTGCTTATTTGAACCGCATAAGTGTCCCATGACTGATCCGCATGAACACTTCATGACCGAGCCGCATAAGGGCCTCATGACTGAGCCGCATGAGCACTTTATGATTGGGCCGCATGAATACTGTATGATTGGGCCGCACAGTTGCCTCATGACTGAGCCGCATGAGTACTTTGACTGGGCCGCATGAGTATTTCATGACTGAGCCGCATAAGTGCCTCATGACTGAGCTGCATGAGTACTTCATGCCTGAGCCGTCGTCATGACTTTGGGCCGCATGAGTACTTCATGCCTGAGCTGCAAAAAATGCATAAGTGCCTCACGACTGAGCCGCATGAGCACTTTTATGACTAAGCCGCATAAGTGCCTCATGACTGAGCCGCATGAGTTCTGTTTGGCTAGACCGCATAACTGGGTAGGCCGCATAACTGAAAAGGCCGCATAACTGAAAAAGGAGCCCATTCACTTTGTCTTTATATGATTATCTCCTTTCTTTGATTTTTTTTTTGCAGCATCCATGCCGGAGGTTGAGGCCATTATGAAGGAAGAGATGCTGTCCCCTTTCATCAAACAAGAATCACCGTTTGTTAAGGAGGAGGTGATACCAAAAGTTGAGGTAAAAGAAGAACCGGCGCCCATCGGGGAGGGGATTGCTCCCAAGATTGAGGCTGTTGTAAAGGAGGAGCCTAAGTCTGGGGGCAGTAGTATTGGGAGTTCTGACCCTCCTGTCCCCGCCGAAGACCTCAGTCAAATAGATCTTTCGTATGCGAAATGGCTAAGGGAATGATATATGCCTCAGCACAACTATGATCCTTGACTGTAGGGATCCGTGGGTTGCCATGTCATTACTGGAGTATGAAAAATGAACGTTCGTATCTGTCTATCTATAGCTGTAGCTTGCGTTTTGCTTCTTTTGGACTTCAGTGCAATCCTTTACTGGAGGTGTAGTCCTATGAATGTAACTGATTTTGAATAAACAAAATACGTTCACTCCATTCTTTATTTGTAGTATTTTGTGGTGCTTGTACTAGAGGGTCTAATACAGCATTTGTTTTTGATAAAGGACATCCCACTGGGAGATTTTTGTGGACCTATTGCCCTTTTGTGCATCTGGAAATGCGAGCAAATAGATTTGAATGATATTTTGTGGACCTACTACTCTTTGGTACACCGATGATGCGAGTAATAGATTAGGATAATTTTTATGGACTTATTACCCTTTTTGTGTACTGGCGACGCGAGTACTGATAATAAGTGGAGAGAAGACCAACATATTTACTCAGAGGTAATGAGGACGTGGTAAATATGGGTCTAAAGTAGAGCCTTCCTACTCAGAGGTAATGAGGACGTGGTAGGAGTAGGCCTAATGGGGATGCACAGAATAACTCAGAGGTGCTATCAACGTGAAAGTTCTATGTATTGGGTGATTTGTTTGTAATGGACGGGAAAATCAACTCAGAGGTAATATGGACATGGTTGTTTTTTCTGTTGGGAAATTTTGTGGACCTATTATCCTTTTTGTGCACCGATGGTGCGAGTAATAGATTAGGATAAGTTTTATGGACCTATTACCCTTTTGCGCACTGGTGGTGCGGGTAATAGATTTTGAGGCAAACTCTGGTGGAAAGAAACTTTTAGTGTGGAAGTTCATGAGATATGAATCTACTCTGAGTAGTCAGAGAGTAAGTTCAGTGGTACATGAAGGTACATAACTCAACAATCTGGGAGATTTGAGGTCAGAGTGTAAGTTCAGCGATACCAGAGGGTACATAACTCACAATCTGAGAGATAGTTGGAAGATGTCGTTTAGACATAATATTTCTTGAGGAACTTGCCGTTGATGGGCATCATGAACAAGTCTCCATTTTGTTTTGCGAGACGGTACGCGCCGTTGGAGAATACGGTCTCGATGATGAACGGACCCTCCCATTTAGACTGGAATTTGCCGGGGGTCTTGTGAGTCATGACCATTGGTCTTCGAATGGCCAAGACGAGATCGCCGACTTGGAATATTCTCTGTTTGACTTTCTTGTTGAAAGCCCGAGAGATGTGCGCTTGGTAGAGCTCTATGCTTTGTTGGACTTGTAAACGCTTCTCGTCTAACGCTTCAAACTCTTGTAGTCGTCGGCGGTAGTTATCGTCCGACGTTAACCGGTAAGTAAGGGCCACTCGAAGTGAGGGGATCTGAGTCTCCAAGGGGAGGACTGCCTCGCTCCCGTAAACCAAGGAGAACGGCGTTTTTCCTGTAGCCGTCCGAATCGTGGTGCGATACGCCCATAAGCACTCGCCAAGCTTTTCATTCCAGTCTCGTTTGTTTGCAGACACGAACCTTTTGAGGAGCTTGATTATGGTTTTGTTGAAAGCTTTAGCCAGACCGTTAGCCGATGGGTTGTATGCTGTCGATGCCATGTTCTAAATCCGATTCTTGTCACAAAATCGATAGAAAGCGTGGCTTACGAACTGCGGACCATTGTCTTGAATAATCCTTCGGGGCAGTCCAAAACGGTAGATGACGTGATGTTTTATGAAGCTAATCACGTTTGATGTCTTCACCTCTGCAAGCGGAACAACTTCCGCCCATTTGGAGAAGTAATCGGTGATTGCAAGTATGAACCGATGACCCTCGACGACGGTAGGGTGATTGGCCCAATGATGTCCATTTCCCATACTTCAAATGGCCAAGAGGCCACTGTCGGGTGCAAGAATTCAGATGGCAGATGTATGAAATCTGCATGGATCTGGCAAGTCTTACACTTCTTTGCATAATCAACTGCATCTGCTACCATTGTGGGCCAGTAATAGCCCATCCGGCGAGACGATCCTGTAATTTCGGGCCAGGTTGGTGGGCCCCGAAAGCGCCATCGTGAGCCTCGCGTAAGGCTTCTTTGGCTTCTGCATTTGACAGGCATCTTAATAGTAGCCCATCGTAGGATCGTCAATATAACATTTTCGTCTCCGTATCATAGAAGAATTTGAGAGAGCGTCTTCTGATTGAAGTTGCTTCCTTCACATTCTCTGACAGAATTTCGTAGACTGCAAAGTCGACGAGCGGGCGTCTCCAGTCTTGTATGTCGTCGGTTATCTGGGTAGAGTAACTTGTACCCAGTTGAACATTGTTCTTGGGACAGACCAGCTCATGGCCTATCACGTCGACTAGATGATGAGTATCATTTGGAAGTGCCAAGGAAGCGGCGAGGCCTGCTAGGGCATCGGCTTCGATATTTTGGAGCCTAGAAACATGCTCTATATAGAACCCTTCCAAGGTTGCAATGATGGCAATTGCTGTCTGATAGTAGGGAATCAGGTCCTCGTTGCGAACCTCGTATGAACCTCGGATCTGGTTAACAACCAACTGTGAGTCGCCATATGCTTCCAGGTACTTGATCCCCACTTCTTTTGCGAGTTGGAGTCCGATGACTAGAGCGTTATATTCGGCTACGTTGTTTGAACATGGTTCTATAAGAGAATATGTCCGATTGACCACCAACCCAGAGGGAGAAATTAATACTACCTCGACTCCAGTGACGATATCACCTTGTGGTCCCGTTCTTGAAGCACCGTCAAAGAATATTCGCCAAATGGCGTCATGCGAAGTTATGTTTGAGGCGATGACTTCGTCGGGGATTTCTTCATAAATTCTGGCTGTTTCTGGGCCTGGTTGGGCTGCTAAGAAGTCAGCCAGGGCCTGACCTTTGATAGCCTTCTGCGGAACAAAAACCATGTCGTATGGGGATAATAGTATCGTCCAGGTGGCTAGACGAGGACCGAGTGCGCCTGGCTTGGTCATGAGAACCCTGAGAGGATTAACTCGTGAAACAACATTGATGGTCTGCCCTGTTACATAATGTCGTGTTTTCTGAATGGCGAACACTAGGGCAAGACACTCCTTCTCCACGGCGGTGTACCTATGTTCCGGTCCTACCATCATCCGGCTGAGATAGTAAATGGCTTGTTCATGTCCCGCGTCATTACTCTGTGCTAGCAAAGCACCGAGGGAGTGTTCCATCGCCCGTACATAGAGCAGGAAGGGCTTTCCGGCGACCGGGTCTACCAGAACTGGCGGATACGTCAGGTACTCCTTAATGTCATCAAAGGCACGCTGACATTCCTCGTTCCATACGAAAGAGAGACTTTTTCTCATGAGTTGAGTGAAGGGTTGACATCGTCCTGAGAGGTTAGATATAAACCTCATGATATAGGTTATTCCCTGAAGGCCTCGGAGTTCACGGAGGTTCCTCGGTGGACTCATCTCCAGGATTGCTTTTGTTTTGTCGGGATCTATGTGAATGCCCCGGAAAGTAATGACAAAGCCCAAGAACTTTCTGCTGGACACACCCAGGAAAGACTTGGTGGGATTCATCTTCAGGTTGTGCGCTCGCATGAGGTCGAACACTGTTCTCAAATCATATAAGTGATCATTTTTGGAGCGACTTTTGACGACGATGTCGTCAATGTAACACTCCACCGTCTTGCGCAAATGATCTCTGAAGATGACACTCATAGCCCGTTGATATGTAGCACCGGCGTTCTTCAGGCCAAAGGGTATGACCGTATAACAATACACGCCGATCGATGTTCGGAATGACGTATGCTTCTCGTCATCAGGAGACATTTTGATTTGATTGTAACCTGAAAAGCCATCCATAAAGGACATGCGCTCGAAGCCGCACGTATTATCGATCATTATGTCGGTGATCGGAAGAGGAAATTCATCCTTAGGGCATGCCGCATTCAGATTGCGGAAGTCGATGCAAATTCGGATCTTTCCGTTCTTCTTGATAACTGGTACTACGTTGGCTACCCAGTCTGGGTGCTGCTCTTCATGGATGAAACCGCTAGCTATAAGCTTGTTTACTTCTGCTTCAATGGAGTTCATGATGTCTGGACGAAACCGCCGCTGCTGTTGTTTGACTGGTTTTGCGTCCGGATAAATGTTGAGCTTATGAAGTGCGATCTCGGGATTTAGCCCCGGCATGTCTTCATAGCTCCAGGCAAAGACGTCGATGTATTCTCTGACGAGTTGCAACAACGACTCCCGCTAGCCGTCTGTCAGGCTTTTACTGACGAAGATTGGCTTTGGAGAGGATTCATCACCGAGGTTAACTTGCATGACCTCGTCCTCAGTGGGAGGATCACGAAGTTCAAAGCGTTTCTCCCATTGTGCATCTAGTTGCTGGACCCACGGCTCCAACTCAAGTGGTTCGAGCAGATCTTCGTCTTCCTCTTCGATATCAGCGGATGTCATGTTGATAGATAATGTCTGTCTAAATATATCTCCAATGCTGCTATCGGAGTCGTAAGTGGGTGACTCAGACGAATGAGAGTGCCACTCGCATTCTTCATCGGAACTTTCGGGCGTTGTTTGGATTTGTGATAATGGTCCCGAGGTTTCCCAGACGGAGTTGAGAGTTGCAGAGGCAATCGCCGACCGCTGCCGTAATTCAGACCCAGGGTAGCCTCTATGTCGTACCCTTGCTTTTGCATGAAGTACTTGGCTTGAGGACTATACAGGTAGAGCGGTAATCTTCCAGCGTCGGGTCCGAGATCGAACTCTTGTGGCGTGAAAGATTGAGGACCTTCTTTTCGGCCAAAGATGATCGTGTGATCCCATCATCTTCTGTCTGGGACCAGGAAGTAAGCGCCTTTAATGGGAGCAAGTTAAATTGGGGTATGGACGGTTGTCACCCGTGTGTACAGGCTAATGTCTAGACAGTCCCGTGCAGCATACATTAGATTAGGCTTATCATACTCAGAATAGTCTAACGACAGCCTCTTATTGATGAAATAAGGAATTTTGTCCACATGGATTACATCATCAGGAGAGGGGCTATCCACCCGTGTAACCAGGTATTTGGCGAGTTCTACGTCCTCTTCAACTATCCCCTGCGAGCTTAGAGGTCGGGATGCTGTCTTGGGCAACTTGACCACCAAGGGTTCAGCTTGTGGTATTGACTTGCCTGAGGGTGTTGGATCGACACTTGGTTGCCGGCTCGTCTTGGAAAGACGGATGACAATTGGCTCGGCAAGGGACTTTGTGTCTTCCGGTTGCCTTTGAGTGAATTTTGGTAATCGGATCATCATCGGCGTTACAGAGGGCCTCGCATCTTCTTGTTGCCTTTGATTGGATTTCGGCAATTGGATCACCATCGGCCCTATGACAGGTTTTGGCTCCTGGCTGGATCTTGGGAGCCGGATGACCATTGGTTCCAACTGCGTAGGTGAGGCAGGAGAACCGAGCAGCTCTTTATGCAAAGTTGTGACGAGGGGTGAGGCCTTGCCCGATTTGCGGGCCTGGAGATGAATTCTCAAGGGTTCTTCTGGCCCTGTGATGGCCTCCAGTTCGTCAGTTATATGTTTCCTGGATTCGTCATATAGACAAGCCTCCAAAGAGTAATAAGATTCAACCCCTTTGAAAGGATCGATGTCGGCGAATTCAGTCTTCACGAAGCCGTGCTTACTGACATACTTGAAGCACTGGTGAAGGGTGGATGACACGATCATATAGTCATGTATCCACGGACGTCCCAGGAGGATGTTGTAGGAGGTGTCTGCATCTATGACGTAGCAGGTAACCTCCGTCTTCAGGTCACCAATCTGACATTTCAATCGGATCTTCCCTAGGGGATAGCTCATTCCCGAGTTGAAACCGCTAATGGCAGTGTTGGTCGCCGCTAGCCGGTGCATAGGGATGCCAAGAAGTTGGAGCAAGCTTTTCGGGATGATGCTTATTGACGAGCCAGGGTCGATATGCATCCGATCCACCTTGATGTCGCCTATGCATCCAGTGTAGTACAAGGGGCGATCATGCAAGTTGGACTTGATCAACATGTCCTGTGGAGTAAATATGATGTTGGGCATTGTATCTGTGCCATTGCTGCCCTGTAGATCTGCTGACGGGTCTTCCCCTGGAGGCTTGACCTGAGCTAAGTAGGCGTCAACATTTTGGAGTGCTTCGCTCAATGCGACACGAAGATCCTTGGAGAGCCTTAGGAGCTCGTATAATGACAACTTTGCTGGCGTATTATCCAATTGTGCTAATATGTCAAAGTTGTAAGGTCTCTCCAGCCCCTGAGGTGCATTGTTACGAGTGGCCTGTCGAAGCGGGTTTCCTTTGGCTTGGGCTTATCCGCCAGTGGAGGCTGAGATGGCCTTGGAACATCAGAGGGAGGCAACGTTGCCGGCTGAAGATCTTCGACTGAACTGTCCCGTGTGGGCTAGACTTGTGCTCCAGACCGGGTAACAACGGCTGCCGCTTCCTCAGCTTTGGCTGAAATTGTATGGCAAGATCTAGACTTCCTGCCCTTTTTCTTGTTGGTAGGAAAAGACACCTCCTGGGTAACTTCGGGTACTAAGTCCGGATGCACCCACATGATCTCTCCTTGCGATGTGGTGAGAGGTACCAATCCAGATGTCTGGTTCCGGACGGGTGGAAGATTGGTAACCTCCATCGTTGCCCGCGGGACCGGTATTATCCCGTCTGGAGTGCTTGTTGGAGGGAAGTCGTCGAACTGAATTGACACCATGTTCGCCGCCACGGTAACCTCTTCAAAGTCTATCGACAGAGCTTTGGAGTCGATAAGACTCTGGATGTACCGTTTTAATTGGAAGCAGTCATGAGTGGAATGATGGACATAGTGGTGGAAGTGACAATATTTTGGGTCCTCCATTTCTGCCGCTCGGGGCTCGCGCCTTGGTGGAGGGAGCTGGATCCTACCCCCTTGCAAGAGCATATCGAAGATAGGTTTGACATGACTATCTTCAAATGAGTAATTCACCTTGGGCCACTGACCTTTGCGCCGTTTTTGTTCGATTTTCTGGGTCGTATCAGCGACCATGGCATGTTTGCCTTTATTGTCCCGGTTGGAGGTGCCGCCACTGTTGTTGTTGCTGGAGGTGGAACCAGGACGTTTGCCCTTATCTTCTCAATCTGGGATGTGTAATCCCAGCTGGCGAGCCTTTTTCAATTTTGCCTCCGCATTGGTAGCACTTATGATGAAGGTCGTCCAATCCCTGAACCGATCGTCACCAATCCAGAGGCTAATTGCGGGGAGCAACTTCTTCTGGCAGATTTCAATCAAGGAGCTATCAGGATTGCCTTGGGGCAATCTCATTGCGGTTTGGCGGAACCGCTCGGTATAGTTCCTTGTTAGCTCCCTCTCTCCCTGAACGACGTCCATGAGAGATGACACCGTCACATCATGCCCCACTTCGTAGAATCTCTCCAGGAACATGTGCTTGAAGCCGTCAAAAGAATGGATGCAGTTGTCGGAAAGGTTGCGGTACCAGTCGAACGCGATTCCCTCTAATGCTCCGATAAATAATCGTGTCAGGATGGCGTTACTATGCGGCAAGTGGTCGGTTGTGACTTCAAAGTAAGTCATGTACTGACTAGCAGAGGTCTTCCCGTCATACGAATCGATATGGAACGGCTTGTACCGTGGTGGAAAAGGCACATCTCTCCATGCAACGGGATACGGCTACCGTATTTTGAGGTCCCGAGAGGAGTCTCGGGCATTGAACATTGCTCGAAGCTCCTGGACTTCCCTCCTTGCCTCCTTGGCTTCGTCCGCAGCTGAAGGAACGGATGCTCCTAAAGGATCATCACCTAAAGGAGGGACGGTTGTGTTGGAGTCCGCGTTGACTGCGAGTCCCAAGCTTGTTTGCCCGGGCGTCCTTGCTGGTTGAGTTGGCAAGGCGGCTTTGATCTCGTCTACAGACTTGACCAAGGACATGAGCTTGGCTTCAAGTACTTCTAGACGTTGTCGGTCAGTAGGGGCTTCATGATCATCGTCAGCCATAAAGACTGTCCTCACGTGGGTAGAGGTGGAAGGAATCGTAGCAGAGGTGCTTTCTGTGTTGTACCTTTGTACAGAGAAATCGTCGGAGAATGTTTGAATGTCATCTTCCCCGGACTCGGAAGGGGTGCTACCCCCTGTGTAGGAAGCCGCATCGTCTTGGCGAGGGTGGTGGCCCTCAGGGAAGTCCAAGTCTGTTGCGCAGTTCTGGGGGATCTCTACCCCCTGTGTGTGCTCTTGGTATACTGGGTTGTCGCATATATTAAGGGGACTGCTACCCCGGCTTCATCTACCCCCAGGGGGGTCGAGGATGCACCCCCAGGTGTTGGAAGCTTCTTTTTGGATCGAGTGCCTAAATAGACACCCCCTGTGGCTGTCGGCGGTAGCCCTCCAGATGAGAGTTTCCTTGCAATACTGGCCGAGATTGCCGGGCTGGAAGAGCATGTCTTCTTTCCTCCCTTTGTCACGAAACACACCCTGTTTAGGGGCACGAGAACGTGGATACGTCCAGCCTACGTCGCAGTGTCGGCGGTAGAACGCTGTATAGGTCATCTATAACATCTAACATCTAACATCTAACAACAAGATGTATAAACCTGTCATCTCCGCACGGAGGTATAATATAACATCTCAACTCTATATCTCAATCACAAGTCTAGGGAAGATAGAGCACGATACGGAATCAGATAAAAGGAAGAAACTGAATATAAATAGAGTTATCACACCACACAAAATAGATGTTCAACACAAATAAATACAAGTCCTGAATAAAACTAAGTCTCAACTAACAATCGGAACAATCCGATACAAACAGAAAACTATAAATACTAGACTAAACTAGGCACCCTCTACTGAGCTAGATGCTCCTCAGGCTCCTGAATGTCACCCTCATATGCCCCATAGAAGGTAGGGCAGTCACCCTCATCATCTGTAATATTTTTAACAGGTCCAGTCAGGACAGGAGCGAGCACAATACATCTCACGCAGTTCATAACATGTTAGGAATTATAAAGCATGCAAAAGAGTAAGATGCATGAAATGTAAGAAGATGTACATGAAAACTGTAGTGACCCGCTCCGCCCTAGCGGAACGCCGATTCCAAACGGCGCGTGCAACGACTCAAAACGAGCCGTCGACCCGAAGAGTTGCCTCGACCCGATGAAGTATCGATGCAAATCGATGCAAGACTTGCATTGGCCCGTCAAGAAGAATCCAGACTTAGACTTGCAAAGGCGCGCTCGGAGGATCGCTCGGCCGATGCGAACATCGCTAAGGTGGGTGGCTCCGATGAACCCGTCACTGCTTAGCCTAGACACATAACAAAACGGACACATTCACGAGAATCGCTAGGCGATAACATCTTGCATGCTAATAAATGACTCAACGCACCTAGCTAAGGGAATAATCCCATCTTGCATGCTTGTTTAGAACATGGAAAAGAACTCGGCAAATATAGAAACTCTCGCCCGCGCTCTACGCTCGTGCTACGGCACAAGCTTATGTTCAAGTCCCGTACGCGTTCAACAATGAAACCATGAATGGATTACAACAATGAAATGGGAAGACTATCAACATAGTTGTTCCGAGTATAGTATAGCAACATTGAAAGGCTATGGGACCGATGGGTCGCCAAGGCGACTCCCGCACTGGGAGTTGCGTAATGCGTGAATGAATGAATCAACGAATGAATAAATACGTGAAAACATGAATGAACATACGAACAAGTGAAAGAATAAAATGAAAGAAAGAATACATGAAAGATAAGACATGGAAGACGCTAGCGACAGGTGTGACGGGCACGTGCAACGGGGCTCGCTACCCGCGCTGTACGGACGCCAACCTGGTCGTTAACGCATTATGGCTAAGGGTTAGCCTACGGCTCGGAGATAGCCGCTAAGTTAAAATGACAAGACAATACGAAATGGTCGTGGACAAACGGCACGGGCGATGGGTGGGGCGTGACAGATTGGTATCAGAGCACGGCTTTACGTCCTTGGACTTCATTTCGATTTTCTCAGTTTTGAAAGCTCGGTTGGAAGAAAAGAAGTATACGCTCCCTCTCGTTGTGCCTTGGGATGTTCCATACAATAAGTCTAATACTTTCAAAAGCTCGTACAAGTACTCGGTTGCACGGGATCGATAGGCGAAGGCCTTTGTGCCGGACGACGTTAAACATGACTCGATTGAGAACACATGCAAAGTTAACATGTCTCGTATGTGCCTAACTAGTCTTGCGTTGACCCTAGCAACTGAGCGTGCAAAACATGAATATAGTCCATGCGGGATGGTTAAGCGGTACAACTTAGTCCGCGTGTCGCGCACCTCGACTCTTGGGTGCAATCGGGTTGCGAGCGATATCAAGTATCGCTCGATCGAGAACGGAGATACACTTTGAGTGTATATCGATAGGAACGCTATCGAGTTAACGCTTAGGCGTACGCGAATGATTGACTTGGATTTTGAGGATTAGTGTGAACGACTTAGTACGTCGAGACGACGTAAGCGAGTACGCTAGAGATTCGTCGAACGAATCTAAAGGATATCTTAGTGCATGGCGCGAACGTGATTGAGGATTAGACCGTATGGCTTGAACCCGAGTGGTGTATGTGATAGGTTCGAAGAAGAATAAGAATAAGTGTCAGCGACTAGTCGAGTGGCTCGAACCCTGAGTGGTGTATGGACGTTATAGAAATTGTTCGAGCAAGACTAAAGGAATTACGGATAGAACAAGTATGTCGGCGAAGCGATGCGGTCGCGCAAAGCTTTAGAACGTGTCACGCTTAGTTGATCGTGACTTCGTGTATCCCGAACGAGATATCGTTCGGACAACTTGTGAATGGGTAACGCGTGTTAGAAATGATTCGGAACGATGGATGAAAATAAATGGTCTTGATCGAGGAAACTTAGAGGAACGTGCGTGCGATGTCGAATTGATGCAAATGAAATGTGACTTGAGTTTTGAATAACGATCTTGAAACGAGCTTTGAGGAAAAGCGACTGAACTTGATCTTGAGTATCGGGAAAAATTGAGGAATATCCAACTCGGACAACAGCATCAACGCACGACTCGAAATTGGTTGCAAAGGAAGATCGTCAGGTTACGCATATCGTCGATGGTATTGAGGCGTATCAAAGATCGATATGCGATAACTCGGGGGTACTCTGACTCGGCAAATGACGATCGTGCAAATGCCATTGTTCCGATGGATGTTATAATCGGGATATTGAAATGTGTCGAGGAAAAGGATAAACTTGGCTCGAGGATTTTCTGGTTGAACAAATGACGGGTAAAACTATCGAATTGAAATCTGACTTGGATGAAATGAAATGCTTGGATTTACTTCGACGATAACCCCAACGTCGACATTCTTGTCTTATGCGAGCGCAACTCCAGCCTCGCACATGCGTCGCGCCGATTAGGGCGATCACTCCGCGTGAGCGCTGGTATGGTGATTCATCCAGCGGGGGTGATCAAACTTGCACGGCGTGGCAATACGATTGCTTCGACTTGTGGTTTGACGCGAAGATGACTTGAGAATGATTCGGTGTGCTTGAATGATGAAGTTTGAGGATTGAGTAGGTCCAATCCGCGTATCGAGAATGAATCAGTCTAGACGTAAGCAAGAGTTACGCCCCGATGAGAATGATTATTCCGCGAGAGCGTTGCATGGTGATTCATGAACCACCGTGGATAATCAGACTCGCGTGAGATTGGGGCGCAATGTATTGTCAAGCTAGATGAACTCGTGATCGAATACATGAATTGGAAAGAATGGATATGTGAAGTATGTGATCAGAATGAATTCGGATATACGCGGCGAATGCCTTGACGAGAATAGGTGATCGTGCTCGATGTTTAGAAATCTGAGTGACGCGAGCTTGGGTAGAAAATCCCGTACTACCGACTTTGGTTTGACCCTAGGATTGGGGTCAGTGTTGGCATTATTGTTGGGGAACTATGATTCCAATCCTGACATTGACTTAGCCTCGAAAAAGATGGCCTAGCGGTTAGGCGAGACGCCCCTGTTTCATGTGTTAGCAATCAAAAGATTGATCTTGAGGATTGGCATGGACGGATAGCATGAACCACGAATGTAGGAAACCCTACTCACGAGACTTGGCTGACATGCATATATTTCAGGGACGCCTGGGTATGTGCACGATGCGACTCGAGTGAGAATGACAAATTCTCTATCATGCGGCTAGGCTGAATGCAGGTATTTTGGGGACGCCTGAAATGCGTGCACAATCCGGCCAAGTGATACGATGAGTTCTAGCACGACTTGGGGAGTGAACAAGTGTCGTGAACGTGAAATCGTGCTAGTAAAAGTTGGTACAACGAATTGAACCATTGATAGGAAGTTATGCTCGACGATAGTGCAATACTTGGTCTTGAATTGGACGAAAATTTACTTGACTTGGTCGACCCCGCTAAGAAGAAATCATACTGATTTCATGAACGAGAACGCTTGAGAAGCGAGTCGGGTCATCTCGATGACCGAGATGAGCGAAAAGTGAATTTGCCTTAGCCTGCGACCCTCGCATTTGATGACTTACAACGTGCCTCGTGCAGCCATTCCAGTTCCATGACATATCGAAATGGCAACCAAGACGAAGAAATACTTGAATTGAATAAGTACAATCAACTCTAAAATGAATGAAAGGCTATTCGATAAATCGACACAACGCGTGCGACATGGAACTTAGAAAGATATCAAATATGGTTCGATGCCGTCGAACGATAGGGCCGCTCGATGAAATTGTCTAAGAAACACGAAAACACGAGTTAAGAAATGGTAGGATGACCTGCACTCAGAAAGTCTCGAGGACGAGACTTATTTTGAGTGGTGTATTATGTAGTGACCCGCTCCGCCCTAGCGGAACGCCGATTCCAAACGGCACGTGCAACGACTCAAAACGAGCCGTCGACCCGAAGAGTTGCCTCGACCCGATGAAGTATCGATGCAAATCGATGCAAGACTTGCATTGGCCCGTCAAGAAGAATCCAGACTTAGACTTGCAAAGGCGCGCTCGGAGGATCGCTCGGCCGATGCGAACATCGCTAAGGTGGGTGGCTCCGATGAACCCGTCACTGCTTAGCCTAGACACATAACAAAACGGACACATTCACGAGAATCGCTAGGCGATAACATCTTGCATGCTAATAAATGACTCAACGCACCTAGCTAAGGGAATAATCCCATCTTGCATGCTTGTTTAGAACATGGAAAAGAACTCGGCAAATATAGAAACTCTCGCCCGCGCTCTACGCTCGTGCTACGGCACAAGCTTATGTTCAAGTCCCGTACGCGTTCAACAATGAAACCATGAATGGATTACAACAATGAAATGGGAAGACTATCAACATAGTTGTTCCGAGTATAGTATAGCAACATTGAAAGGCTATGGGACCGATGGGTCGCCAAGGCGACTCCCGCACTGGGAGTTGCGTAATGCGTGAATGAATGAATCAACGAATGAATAAATACGTGAAAACATGAATGAACATACGAACAAGTGAAAGAATAAAATGAAAGAAAGAATACATGAAAGATAAGACATGGAAGACGCTAGCGACAGGTGTGACGGGCACGTGCAACGGGGCTCGCTACCCGCGCTGTACGGACGCCAACCTGGTCGTTAACGCATTATGGCTAAGGGTTAGCCTACGGCTCGGAGATAGCCGCTAAGTTAAAATGACAAGACAATACGAAATGGTCGTGGACAAACGGCACGGGCGATGGGTGGGGCGTGACAAAAACGAGAGAGAATTTTTAACTGAAAATATATACAGGATTAGTAAAACTGCAAGTACTAGTGATTTAGAGCACAATATGGTTATGTAAACAGGTTAGGTTATACAATAAAATGGTAACTCCATCATACGTGAGTGTACAATGGACATATACAATAGTTTATACAATATTTGTACAATGAGATTTAATTACATAACCATTTTCTACTCACCCTCCCCAAACAATACACAAGGATCCAATTCAGTTATGTTACCTTGTACAATAGTTTCTCCATGAAGCTCATGTGATAATGAGAGTACAAGATGCACAATGAGTATACATGAATAGGGGTGTACAATAAATACAATATGTTCGTGAAACGCACATCACAATATGTATCTGCTGAACACAATGGGGATAACATCGCAAGAGAAGATCCATATAGTACCAATCCGTGATAACAATCGTGCCAGTATCAAGTAAAGTAATCTAGAGTAAGAATATAAGTCCTGACAAGTATGAAACGCTCAAAGAATGTACTCGCCTGTCACTCTGTACGACTGATATGAATAGATGTCCGAACTGGTGTCACAGAGTCCTATTAGAGTAAAACAGGTTATAAAGTACTCAAATTGTAATAATGGAAATTACAATACAAACTACATGATTCTAAGTCAAACTAGGTCAAAGTCAACTCTTGGTCAACTTTGGTCAACTGTCTAGGTCAAACTAGGTCAACTGTAAGGTAACTTGGGCAACTGTTTAGGGTTTGGTCAAATTCTAGTCAAACTAGGTCAAAGTCGACTCTTGGTCAACTTTGGTCAAGCCTTGGTCAACTAAGAGTCAAACTATAGTCTACAAGTCTAAATAGGCCTAGTGTGTCTATTTCTAGGTCAAGTCCACTCATAGTCAACTCTGGGTCAACCTTCTAGTCCAACTAGGTATTCCCATATAGAACTCATCTATATATATCTACTATCCTAAATATACACAAGTCCCTCAAGCATATATATTACACTATACATGTTTCACTATAATATATGAAGGGAACCTTAAACACAAACCATAGTCTATGGCTAAACCTAACCTCTACCTTATATATATATATATATATATATATATATATATATATATACACATGTAATCAAAACAACCAACCTCACACTCACTCACTATATATCCTACTCATAAACTCAACACTCATACTCTAATATCTAAACCAACTACTAACTTAAACTCTACTCAACTCTCACACATTAACTCACTCATCTACCAATCAACTCACCCTCACTTAACTCACTCATCTAATTTTGAACTCTAACTCACATACTCTCAAAGTCAACCAAGCCAAACCAAGGTAGGCTAGGCCTTCATGTCACTGTTGCTCTTATCCGTCCCTCAAACTCTCACAATCATCTCAGAAATCCTAACATCTATAAATACATACAAATAGACATACATACTTATAGGCATACATTAATATATAGGCATATCATCACACACACACATATATATATATATATATATATATATATATATATATATACACACACATATATATAGATGCATATGGGATTCAATGTGTGTGAGTGAGAAAGAGGGATGTGTGAATGTGTGTGAGTATGCATATATGAGTGTGTGTGTGTATACATATACAAAGTGGACAGTAGAGGGGAGGGGTATGTGAGTGAGTAGAAAGTGAGTGATTGTGAAAAATGAAATCTCAGTTAACATTTAACCCATATCTCAGTCCTCTCAAAACCTGAAAAACTCAAACCTTAACCCAACTAAATCTAAACCCCATCCTAAATGAACCCAGACATGTATACATGTTATTACATCACAAATTTCATTAATTAATAATTTAAAACACATTTTAAACTCTGAAAATTACTCAGGATCAACTCAGTATCAGAAAATCCCTTATTGAAAACAAACAACAGTTTCAGAAATGTCAGTTCGACCAAAACTCAACTCTAAAACCTAGTGAAACACAAAAACAGGTGTATAGGAAAGTCCCCCACCTGTAGACGTGTCATAGGGGAGGTGTCTCGTGTCCAAACAAGGGGACACGAAGTGTCCAAATCGAGAGAATACACACAGACACGCGCTGTACAGCGCAGCGTCATCCAGCGAGGACACGGTGTCGTACGCGCGACACAAGACACATAACACTTTGTGCTCGTGTCCATGTGTTCGCCACGTATAGGACTACACATTGGACACAACACGAGGTGTCCAAGTGAGTCGTGTCAGGTGTACGAGACACGTATCAGAACGTGTCTCACAGCGTGTGCAGTGCAGTGCAAATCCGATGCACGCGTGTTTTCTCACTCGACACGACACGACACGACCTCAAACTTTGGGGGAGCCTTGTCAGACATTGCCCCTACCCCTGTGTCAAGTTTGACGTGTCCACGTGGCGTGTCCACTGAGAAATCGCGTTCGGGTAGCAGGACAGTGCACGTGTGTGTCGTACAGCGTGTCCAGTCCAATTTTGGACGCAAAATCGACACAAAAATAAACTCAGTACACTAGGGTTGTGATCTACACACTAAGGGCTACACATTGATGTAATTAGTTTTGAAAATTATTAACTTTTATTTCTAAGTGGCATTTCACTAAACACATGTTTAAAAACACCGATACGTGTCCGATACGGACACAAAATGGACACGAATTCCTACCAAACTTGGGCTACACCTAGGGGAACCCTAAAAGAATGCATCTATGGGAAGAAATCAGGAATTTATTAGGGTTTGTAGGGTTTTACCTATTGAGAGTTCAAACTCAATGAAAAGGGTCCCGAAATGAGAAGTTTCCTTCCTCGAGCGATGTCCAAACGCGCTCCACTTCTTGCAAGCAAGCCCCCACTAGCCTCTATTTCTGAAATGGATCCTAATGCAAGAGAGTAGCCTCAATTTGGGATCAATTTGGATAAAGGGGAGGAATTTTGGGGAAGAACAAGTTAGGTTTCTTGTTGATGTAAAAAGAGGCAAGGTTTTTCTAAGGGATACTTTATAGGAGGGGGGATTACTATTTGTGGCTGCCATTAGATGAATTAGGGTTATGTTTTAGATGTAGATGAGTGGCTAGGGTTTGTCCACCCAATTCCAAGTCCTCCTATTGGTCCAATAGTCCTAAGGCTTTCTTTTTCACAAATATCCTAAGGGGTAAATATCCTACTTAGAAATATCTAGATGTTGTTAATCTTGTCATTACTAGGTTATCCTAATTAAGAGTCTAGGCTCAAGGCTAATCTAGATTAGGCTAAGATTCTAGGTTAAGGCTTAACTAAAGATTAGCACAATATTTAATTAATGCAAATTACAATTTCACCAAATTGTCAAAATGACCAAACTACCCCTAGGCTAAAAAGTAGTAATATGACATTCTAATCACATGACTAGGCTCCCATGGTCATGGTTAGTCTCTAGGCTTAGCACTTCTAGGGTTACACTAGTTAATCATCAAAATCACAATTCAATATTTTAAAATAGTTTTAAATTGATTAAAAATCACTATAAATCATATCATGATTTAAATAATATTATTAAATAATTAAAAATATAAAAGTTCAAAATTACCCTCATTTTAGAAACTGGGTGCTACACCCTTGCCAGGAGGAACCTTCTGAGTTGAATTACAATAGGCGAAAGGAAACTCCTCGTCTTCCGGAATTTGCACCTGTTTCTTGAGTTGTTGTCGAACAGGTGCTGGCTGTTGCAGTCGTTGGAAAACTGACTGCCGACCTTCAGGTGCTGCCGATTTGTTGCAGCAGCAGTTGATGATGACTTGGGTACAACGACGTTCCGAGAGGGACTTATCGCATGCCAATGTTGCTACCTTGCGTTTGTGAGTAATCACCTCACGCAAGTCGGTAGCAAGCTGATCTACCTTTGCACCAAACTTGTGGACTCGGGTATCCCGAGCGCACAGGTGCTTAGGTATCATGTTTGCTCCATGATCCGAGGCTAGTAAAAGCACTTGCTCTGGATCGTTGGAGGGAGACTTTAAAGACCCACCCTGTCCATTAGCCCTGGGGGACTCGACGCGTGTGGTTCTGTACAACTTTCCATCAGGAGCCCGTGTAACAGTTAACGGGGCCCGCTGACAGTCAGCAACTTGGACAGTTGACTGGGCTTGTTTGGCCAGCACTGTCCTAGACTTCTTGGACTTAGCACCCGAAGGCGCATAGTAAAAAGAGTCCAGATTGATACATCCCACATTCTCAATGGACCGCATGGAGTCGGGCTCGTATGAGAGACGGTTGAACACAAAGCTTCTGACAGGGCCACATGAGACATCCTGTCTGAGGCCAGGATTGGCTGCCGCATAGGCCATCTTCCTGCGGCCAGAGCTGGCTGTCGCATAGGCCATCTTTCTGCGGCCAGAGTTGGCTGTCGCATGGGCCATCTTCCTGCGGCCAGAGTTGGCTGCCGCATGGGCCGTCTTTCTGCGGCCAGAGTTGTCTGCCGCATGAGTTGTCTGCCTGCGGCCAGAGTTGGCTGCCGCATGGACAGACTGTCCATCTCTCTTATGCGGCTTCTTCTTTGTCCGCATGGATTTTCCTTGTGCCCCCAAAAACTCAGCATCGTAGTGTTTTCCTCTGCTGGATTTGGGGATAGTGGGGTCCTCTGCGGTCGAAAACAAAGTCGCAGGAGAGCTTTGGTCACCGTCTTGGGCTGCAGAAGGAGCTTCTTCGAGAACTTGGTTGGGGGCAACAGTTTTGCGCGCGGATGTCCTGCGAGTTCTCTTTGCGTTGGCTCGCTTCTGTGACGGGCTGGCGCTCCCTTCAGAGAGCAATTCTTCGAAGGCTTGTTGGTCAAAACGAACCACAAGCATTTGCTGCGTAGAGCTGAGCTTGGACGCGTCAGATTGCGTCACCAGCTTCTCATCAGAAGAGAAGGACGTTCCCAGCAGAGTCGCCATCGTGTTTGCCATTAAAAATCAAAGACAGGTATTACAGAAACACTGAAATTGATTGCAAACTCGCTTGTACAAAGAAAAGCCTAGAAAGAAATCCTAGGGAACAATCTAAGTGCAATTGTTTCGTTTTTGATTCTGGGGGTGACGGTGGAGGCTTGGAAAAGTGTATCAACTCTGCCTTACTCCGTAGACTATCTGATGCAGTCTTTAGCTCTTGAAGAAATTGCCTTTTGAAAGCTGCCAGCCTTTTGCAGGGGTGTGGCACCCTTCTATTTATAATGGTATGTATTTTGAGCCGCATAGATGGCCTGTGGCCACGTGGCTAATCAGCACGTGAAGAGCCACTCTTTGGCCGCCAGCTGTTGATTTGTTGGGATTTTGTTGCAGCAAATCTGGGTGGTTGAGACTTGGTCAGCCTGCCACGTGTCCTATCGCAGGATAGAAATCATTTTGAGCCGCATGAGTCTCTCAGTTTTTGACTATGTTGGGCCGCATGAGACTCATGCGGCTTAAGTCACTATCTTCCTTAGCCCGCATATAGCTTAATGACATTTAAGCCGCATAGATTCTGTATTTTGGGCCGCATAAAGCTCATGCGGCTTGGGTTACAATTACCCTTGGCCGCATAAAGTTCGGAGACTTTGGGGCCGCATATGTTTGAGCCGCATAAGGTTCATGCGGCTTGGGTAACACTCCTTCTGGCCGCATGAAAGCGTATGAACCCTGCTTTTGGTGACGTCTCACATCTTATCCTTTTGTCAGAGTGTCAGAGCTGTCATTTTTGTCAGTTTTGACAGAACTTGTTAGCTTTATCAGACGAACTGATCCACTTGGCCGCATATCTTTCTTCTGCGGCTCGAATCAGTCTGGTTGTCGACGGGCCGCATAAGGTGTTGAATCTGTCATGCGGCTCTCCTTTATGCGGACCTGCTTGGCCCAAAGTACATATGTGGCAAATTGTGATCCGCATGAACCCCATATTTTTTATGCTTCTACAGTACCGTTCGAAGAAGAATCACTAGGGGTGCAACTCAGGCGGGTTGGGTCGGGTTTGAGGTCAACCCGAGTCCAACCCGATGAATCATAAGCCTAGTCCGAGCCCAAGCCCAGCTCGACCTCGGGTTCAACATATGAAGTCCAAGACCAAGCCCGGAGGATCGGATTTGGCTCGGGTTGAACTCAGGTTGGGTCGGGTCCATCGGATTTATCGGACACTAATATACTAATTGAAACAATTTTAAACAAAAGTAATATTAAACACATAATCAAATAGCGATCAAGTCTTGATCCTTACAAAATATAAACTGAAATAAGATTTAGGATAAGGAGTTGAAGAGTTTAGGTGAAGAAATTTAGGATTTAAACTTTTTATTTAAGAAGTATGACAATATATATATATATATATATATATATATATATATATATATATATATATATAAGTCGGGTTTCGTGTTCTTCGGGTAACCCGACACATGAACCCAAGCCCAACCCGATTTATGATCGGGTTCAAATATTTGAACCCAAACCCGAACCCGAACCCGAGTATCTTCAACCATAACCCAACCCATTAACGGGTTACCCGATCGGGCTTAGGTTTAGCCCGCCCGAATTGCACCCCTAAGAATCACCAATCCCCAAATAGCCGAATCATCAAAGTCGTAGAAGAATCACCGATTCACCACGAACCAAACAACAAGCCATAATCACCAAGTTGAAGCAAGAACATCAAAGTCACCTCCAAAAATACAACTCCATAACATGCCCATCTCCGAGGACACAAGCCCACATCCATCTATCTCGTAAAAAGCATAGAGAAAGAAGCAAAGTAATAGCAAAAGGAGTTAGAACATATGTAACAAAAGCTAAGAAATATAGCTTTGACCATTTTTTGGCATGGTTAAAAGAACAAAACTAAAAAAAGGAAAATGAGGCTCAAACCCTAAATCAAACCACCAGTTGATGGTTGTGTTATGGCTGTTGCTTAATTGTCGAAGAGACGTCGAGAAGGGCCAAGATGGTTAGGGAAGATGGTGGAGGCCTCATCGAGCAAACGAGAGAGGTCACCGAGGGTCGCCGTTGGTTGGAGATGGTTGGCGAGGAGGTTAGGGATGTTGTCAAGGTGATTGGAGGACACGAGGATGGTTCTTTGTCATCGAGGGAAGATACTGCGGGATAGGTCTAGAACTCGACAAGAGCTTGGAAGCAGGGTGAGATTGGCGGCGGGCATGGAGGAGCTCTTATCCACTAGTACCTGCAAATCTAGGGTTAGGGTTTCGATGGTGGGCAGCGGTTGTAGGAATTAGGGTTAGGATTTTGGGAATAGGGAAGTTTGGGGAATATAGGAAATTTGGTTTAGGGATTTGGAAATTTAGGAATTTAGAAATTTTGGGGATTTGGAAAGGGAAAGGAATTAGGGATTTGGTAAAGAGTTATCCCAAAGGAGAAACTTGCTCTGATACCATGTTGAGAAGTTGGCTCAACTTAATTGACTTAATTATTAATACGGTGGACAATACATATTTATAGGTAATGATGTGCTCATATAATCAACAATTTTGTTTGATTACTTGATAAGTTTAACATACTATGAGAGCAACGGAGATGAGAACCATTTGACCATATATATGTATGGCCAGAAAGCCATCATAGCATATACCATGTTGAGAAGTTGGCTCAACTTAATTGACTTAATTATTAATACGGTGGACAATACATATTTATAGGTAATGATGTGCTCATATAATCAACAATTTTGTTTGATTACTTAATAAGTTTAACATACTATGAGAGAAACGGAGATAAGAACCATTTGAACATATATATGTATGGCCAGAAAGCCATCATAGCATCTTTTAATTTTTAGTGTTACATAATTTTCTCTCTTAATCTTTTATACCTTGAGAGTTTCTTCCTTGAAAATGGAGTGTGTCAAACCCAAAAGAAAAGATTGCATGGAGCACTTATCATATATATTGCACTTTTTTTTGTCAAATAGAGTGATGTCGCACTGCTCTATACCATTTCTTTGTCAAATAAAGTTTTGCAGGGTCAATACCCTATTTCCGACCTTTGCATACTGGATTTTAGTTGTAATGTACTAATGTGTAGGAATGGATTTTTCTCATCCTGGGAAACGGGTGCAATCTCCATAAGCAGCTACTATCCATTTCTTTTTTTTTTCTTTTTTTCTTTTTGTGAGCTACAACTAGCCAGTTCTGTTGTTTATTTTCATCCAATTTATTCTTTCCAAATTTCTTGATTTTTCCTTTCGACAATGCAGCAGGATGTCTTGTTGAGACCCCACATGGAAGAGAACAGAAGATTTATATAGAGACCCCAAATTTTTTGGATGTAGCTTTGTTATTGTTTTTATTTTGTTGTTGAGTTTGAAACCCTATCCCCTTATTCAGCATCATAATTCTAAGAGAAATATGATTTGTACTGGCGACCCTTTTTAGGTCATGATGGAAGAAGTGTTTTGGTTATTTATAGATTTGGTCATAATCTTGATAGGAACCAGGATTCACTAGTACTCATCTGTTGAGCTGCCCATCCCTTTTGGTGATGAGGTATTATTGTTGACGAGCCACTAGGGATGTGATCCTCAAATGTAGACATGCATCACTCTTGAGTGATTTTAAAATGGGTTAATTAACTGAAACAGCTAGCACAGCTGGTATTATGCTTTCTGTCTAATTGGCATCCTAGGCTCTTGTTTGGTTCCCAAGGGCAGAAAACTACCACACTTCTCGAAAATGCCCTATGGCAGATATTGAGGACATAACCGATGGCATGGGTCAGTATGTGATGAAAATTTAGCTAATTTGCTGCACATACCCATTTGAGTAGATTCTATAAACTTCTTTAATCTGTTACTATTATAGTGTGTATTTCATATAAAGACAGCTGAAACTAGCTGGATACTTGACTGCCTTCTTCTTGTAGCTAAACTCGGTGGTCTCTGAGTCAGTCATACGAGAGTTATGTATCATGCGCTCAAATAGAAGTTTCTGAGTATGAGAGTTATGTTATCATGCGCTCAAATAGAAGAACTAACAATGATTTCTTTGATCTTTCAGGGAGGTTTCATTCTAGATATGGGTGTACACTTCATTGCTGGACTTAGAATGGTAAACTTCTTATGCTTCTCATATAATTTGCACTCAATTGTTTTCAGATAGAAATTGCTACATTGTTATGTTATAAACCCTTGAATTTGGTCGGCTTGATATCTCTCTCAAATTTCCATTGTACTTTATCTGTCAAAAAGAAATTTCACATTCAAAACACGTGCAGGACAGTGCTTTAGAGACCGGTTCAACCGTAACCCGGCCACTTTTTCATGTCCGTTCTATGGATTGAACCTTTCGAAGGGTTGAACTGTCCCAAGCTGGGTCGAACCATTCAAGCTGTTTGAACACTCAAGTGGTGACCGGCTCATGAGAAACAAGAACTTCAACATAACTTTAAAAACTTGGTCACTGTGAAGGCTCAACACAGGACCTAGGAATAGAAAAAACGACGCCTTGAGGCCCTTGACCACTAGGCCATCTAAAAATTTGATGCAAAGAGTTAATATATCATCTCCTTTCAAGTTATTCTACATTAAATAGTGACTCATTCATTTGTTTTGTAAAGTTGTTGGACTGGTGTTAAGACTAAATTTGGTTATGGAGACTTGTTTATTTGTTTTGTTTTAGATACCTGTTAGAGTTATATTTAATCTCCTTTTTAGCTTACCGGAGACTGAATATGGACTTGTTAATTTATTTTGTTGATTGTTTTGTTAAGTTGTTGGGCTTGTATTAAGATCGAATATTCATTATGGAGTTATGGACCTGTTTACTTATTTATTTTCTTGAGGTAATTGGTGAAAGGAGACATATAAAAGGGAAAATAAACAACTAATGATTGCTCGTGTCCGGTAGTCATTCCTGATTGTCTTGGAACATACTACATTGCTTCTTGGCTCCTCTCCGAGAAGCTCCTCTTACCACAAACCTGATATCAGAGACGACCTTGCAAGCCCATTGTAGTTTAGTATTTACTTTTGATTCAAAATTCTATTATTTATTTCCAACTAGAAACCCCCACAAACTAGTGCCACCATGGTATCCCATAGTAAAGCATCCTTGTTCTCGACTCTTTTCTCCCTCCATGATTTGTAATGATTTGATCAAACTGAGTGTCCGCTAATATTAAGTTGGTTCTTACATGATTCCAAATGGGGCACACAACTTTGCGTTGGAGTAAAGGGACTCAAACAATTTCTCTATGATTGTTGTAGAATACACAAGTATCCAATCCTACCCAATTACATTTGTTGAGATCGTCTCTAGTCAGAAGGTTACATGTAGGCCATAGGAAAATATGAGCCTTTAAATGAGTCCTAATAGACAAAATGACTTTGGCATATTTTCCTTGCACATCCAAAAGTTGAGATTCCAATATAAGAATCTCACAGTGAACTTGCCATCACATATCCACCTCTACAAGCATGTATCTTTCTCACCTTCTAAAGGATGCCAATGTTGGAGAAAGTTAACGCGGATCTCTCTTTCATTACTACGGCTCTCTCCCATCGTTCTCCTAAATCTTGGTTTCCACTATTGGGTCTTATATTCTGCGCTTCTAGATATAGTGAGGGAAATAGGTTTTTGAGAGGGATATCACCACACCGAGGATCTTCCTAGAAGCTTATTT
This sequence comes from Iris pallida, assembly GCA_029216955.1. Classification (NCBI taxonomy): domain Eukaryota; kingdom Viridiplantae; phylum Streptophyta; class Magnoliopsida; order Asparagales; family Iridaceae; genus Iris; species Iris pallida. The sequence continues at coordinate 123,598 of JANAVB010018298.1, read as the reverse complement.
GGTTCTGACGGCCCAAGTTTAACTTTACCCCATCAAAGAATATATTCTTAACTTTGAAATGCCCATCCAAATCACAACTTACTAGCAATGTTTCTATTAGCCTTTTGTGCAATTCCCCAACTTATGTTTATTTGTTTTGTTGTTGTTCTGAACTGGGAAAGGTTATAGATATTTGATAAGGTTGGAATTTGAGATTGTTAATAGGTTGTGACTCATAATAAATTAAGGAAGACCATCAATATTTTCAAGAATTAATCAATTCACAACTTTAGATGTTAAAAATAAGATATAAATATTAAATCCATTTTTTGTCATTTTAAGTAATTACTACATTTTTGAACCAAACAGTTCAAACGGTTGGAATTGAGCCGCCAGGTCAATGGTTGAGCCCTTAAAAAACATTAGTGCATGCCACGTCTACCATTTTCCAACTTTTTAACAACAAACTAGAGATCAACATATTGAAGAGCAGAGAAATAGAAAATTAACCGTAGAAGGTAAATATGGCTAAATTTGCATCAAGTACTTGGAGATTTGAATATTTTGAACTGTAGAATCTTACTTGGAGATTGTTATGTCTTTTATGCGCCTTGTCAGTATGATTGTCACCTGATGCTGGGCATTTAGTCCACTAGTTTTAAAGTCATTTCCCTTGTCTCTGTTATAGTCTAAATAGTCTCTCTTAAAAGTGGTAGTTACTTGCTTATTTTAAATAGATAACAAGTTTGAATTGCACATAATCATCTCAAGATTAGTTTATATAAGTGGGTGGAGTTTTCTTGACACAGTGACAAGGCAATATTAGCTTTTATCACTCTACTGTTACCACTCTACCTTTTACCATTCTACTGGTTTAGCAATATTGTGCATGCAGTAATTTGACTTTCAAACAGAGGGTGATGAATCTCGTTCAGATTCTCCATCCTTTTGTACTGTCACACAGATATATGATAACATTTGCTCTCTTGTACACACTTGGCCTTTAAGTAGGAGTAATGAGCCATTCAAGCTGAGTTTGATGCCTTGGAAGTTTGAATCCTTTAGGGTACATTTGGTACACAAAAGTTTTTTAATTTCCGATAAAATTTACGATGGGAAACTAATTGCTATGTTTCGTATTGGTTATAAAAAATTATTCCCATGAATTTTAGATGCTCAGGAAAACAAATTTTCCACAAATGTCGGAAACATATTCTCCGAAAATAGGTGGCTAGTTTTGTTTCCCATGGGAATAAATAGTGTTGGGCCATACTCGGGTTCGAGTCGGCTCCAGATTGAGTGGGGTCTGGTTCGGATCTAGTCTGATCGGGTTGGGTGCAAGTCGCATAGGGTTGGGTCGCCCAATCGGATCTAGTCGGGTCAGGTTCGTGTATGCGCTAATCCATATAAAACTCATCTAAAAAAATAAATCTTAACATGTTGAGTGAGACTCGAACCCATGTCAACTAAATAATAATAAGATATCTTGACCAACTGTACTATAACATAATTTGGCTACAAAAGCCAAGTTAAAGAATTACCTTCCAATAAATCAATAATGTCATATTCTTTATATGAACTATATATTCACTGAAAAATCATAAAATATACCACACATGGAAATATAATTTTTTCATGAATTTGATAGTTGATACTGGGGATTTTATTCCTAGGAAATATAGGATTCCCGACTATATTAGCATTCCATGTAACAAATGCAATCTTAAGTCTTTAGAGCACTTAATCTTGGCTTGAGGTTGAACTTTGTTAAAGTTCGTCCACTGCACAAAAACTCGAGAGTAGCAGTGAGATGTAAGGTTATATATTCACTCTATCACACCCCTTAGGTCGAATGCCCATTTTCGGAATAGATGAATTCACGATGCGATATATCTTTCTTTATAAAATCCTATTCAAATGCGTGCCAACGGATATGAAGATGGTTTTTTCTGATACCATTTTAGTTAACCAATCTTTCTAAAAGCTCAAACCATTAGGAACGAGCCAACATTATATATTTAACACCCCCGTCATGTGCGGGCCAGGATATAAGAACTTGGGTTGTACCCGCATGTGGATGAGCTTATAGCATGTGTGCACTAAGGCTAAAGCCAATGACAAATCAAACATGTAAAAACAATATAAGCCATTTAATTAGTGGAAGGGGGATTTGAATCTAGGGCCTTTACTTTAATACCATGTTAAGATCCCCTCCGGTGCACCCAAAATCTAGAGTTGTAGTGAGAGTTGAGGGTTATATATTTATTGTAACAGCTTGTGAGCTTAGCTAGCCATATTGAGACTTGGATTGATAACTTATCAAGCAGATTGAGCGGGCTTGATTAAGCTATTTTTTATTAATAGGGCTTCAAGCTCGAACCTACCTCTGGAAATGTTGGTTTTTAATTCATCATATGTTGTAACTCATAAAATTAAACTAAGGAATGGAACCAAAGAGGTTGGGAATTATAAATCAATTCCGAAAGATTTGGCAACCACAAGCTCTACTGAGCTTAAACTATTTGAGCTTCCCTGGGCTTGAGCTTAAATTGCTTAATGATCATGGTCAAGATTAGACTATAGCTTGACTTGATTAGCTAGATAATTGAATATGAGCGAGCTGTTAATGAATCAAGCCGAGCTGTGCACTACGACTTGCTCAAATTTACAGCCAATGAGTTATGTGTAAAAGCTCTGTTCTCCATTGAGCTTGTAAAAATGATAGAAAGTTTGATTAATTTACTCGTCATTTCCTATCTAAGTTTATTGATGCCCAGTTGTATCCTAATTGGAGACGGAAGTTCAAGGAAACACCTCTATATGCATGCTAGGTTTACATGCCCTTACTATAGCAGAGTAATTTCTCTTATTTTGAAACAGATTGTTGGTTGTGAAATTAGCACAGTGTCTGCTATTGTGCGGTATGTTGATACAACTTTGCCTCCACCAGATAATATATGTTCCCTATTGTAAGTCCCTTCTACCAGATTCCTTCTGAGTTGATTATCTGTAATGATCCAATTACGATTGATTGGCTTTTCTTGTGTAGTCAATTGGAGAATGGATGTGCTGGGGTTTTCGTAATGGCAGTGTCTTCAACATCACCGAAGGTGAATATAACAAGTTTCCTTATTTTGGTTTCCTGATTATTGATTGAAATTTGTCTGCTGTATGTTTGTTCCATGACTCGTATTATTCACCAGCCGTTTGGCCAACTCAAAACGTTAGGACTTAGGAAGCATTCATGTTTATCATAAATGTCTACATATCTTGTCCGATTCGTGCCTCTAAGTGTTTGTCCTCAGATTATTTGGCGAATCGATGGGACAAAGGGTGCACTGCAAATTGAACGTGGTACTGGTAACGGGAAGCATGGCTATGTGGTAAGCAGAAATCAGCTCTTGTATTATATCCAAAATTTCACATATTACATTAGTCAATTTGTGTAATGAGCTTCCTGAAAGAACCTGTGAGGAATGCCTGGTATTCTGATCATAAATGTTACATTTGCAGGTTTTGCTTTATTCAGCAGATGGGAACTGTCAAAAAACCTTCTATCCATTTTCTGGAGTAACTGAAGAGTTGAAGTGTTTTGTTCATGACATTGTTCAAGCTTCTAGTAAGGTATGATGCTCTTTAAATCATAAAACATTACTCTGCACAAACCACCTTTAGGTATCATGCTTAAAACCATGAATCCAGTTCGCGGAAAGGTATGGAAAATGCCCATTGATTTTCCTTTCCGATGTTTGGAAATGCCAAGGAATTTGGAAAGGAAAGTGAATATTTCAAGGTGGGAAAGTGATTTCTTGCTTGGATGGATGGGAATCATTTCCCCCCTAATTTTTCTTCCATTGGGAATCACTTTCCTTTCCTCCTCAATTCCTTTGGCACAAACATAGGAAAGTAACCCTTTCCTTTCCCAATCTCATGATTCCGCAAACCAAACGAGGTCTTAATGTGCTTTGTGCTCAAGATTTTGAGAGGAATAATCAGCATATTATATGAGCTTAGTTTTAGTATAATACTAAGTTTTTTCTTTCTTTTTTTTCTTTTGACAATTGATATTATTTGGTGTAAAGTGGAATAATTGATAGCTTTATTGATATTGAGAGACACATATATATAGGAGAGGCTAACCCCTCTCCTATTGTTCTAAGCAATGTGGGACTAAAGTCCACTAACTAATAGTTCTAATATAACACTTAACACCCTCCCTCAAGCTAGAGCATAGATATCAATCATGTCCAGCTTGTTACATAGAGATTGAACCCGAGGACCCAAAAGAGGCTTTGTGAAGATATCGGCTATCTGGTCGCCGGTCCTCACATGTTGAAAATTTATCACTCCCTTTGTATACTCATCAAGAACAAAGTGGATATCAATTTCAATATGCTTCGTCCTTTCATGAAATACGGGGTTGGTGGCAATATGGATAGCAGATTGGTTATCACACCATAGATCTGCCGCTTGAGATCCTATGTCTTCTCCCAGTTCTTGTAAAAGATGCTTCATATATAATACCTCTGATGTGCCATGAGCAATGGCTTGATATTCTGCTTCTGAGCTTGAGCGTGCTATCACACTTTATTTCTTGCTCTTCCATGACACTAGATTCCCTCCAATAAATACTGAGTAACCAGATGTAGATCGTCTATCTGTCAGGCTTGCTCTCCAGTCAGCATCAGTAAAACACTCAATACGAGTGTGCTCATGATTCTCCATCCGAATTTTTTTCTGGATTCTTGACTAGATAATACAGGATTCTGAGAACTGCCTGCCAGTGTGGAACTCTTGGAGAAGTCATATATCTACTTGCAACACTCAATGCGAAAGAAATGTCCGGACGAGTCATGACCGCCAAGTAGTTGAGTTTTCCAACTACTCGATGATACTGATTTGGATTGGTCATTAGGGCCCCTTCGTCTGGAAGTAACTTTGCCCATGGATCCATAGGTGTGGTTGCTCCCTTGGCTTGCATCACGCATGCATCATTTAGTATGTCCAGCACATACTTTTTCTGGGACTTCCCGCTTACTTCATGTAACCTCAATGCCCAAGAAATAGTTCAAGGATCCTATATCCTTGGTTTGAAATTGTTCTCCCATAAACTTCTTGAGGCCTGCAATACCCTGGCTGTCGTCTCCAGTTATTACAATATCATCAACATAGACACCAAGTAGTATCCTTCCAGCTAATGTCTGTCGGTAGAATACCGAATGATCATTCTTTGATTGACACAGACCAAACTGAGTAACCACATATGTAAATCGACCAAACCATGCACGAGGTGATTGTTTTAGACCCGCAAGTGACACACTTTACCCTCCCTTGTAACGAACCCGGGAGGTTGCATCACATTTACTTTTTTATCAAGATTTTCGTGGAGGAAAGTATTTTTGATATCCAACTGAAGCAATGGCCAGTCATAGCGAACTGCTAAGGCCAACAGTACACGAACATATGTCATTTTGGCAACTGGAGAGGTCTCAAAATAATTCTCAACATAGGTCTGAGAATATCCTTTAGCTACCAGACGAGCCTTTAGGCGATCAAGAGAGCCATCATGTTTCACCTTGATAGTGAAAATCTATTTGCAACCTACTGCCTGTTTACCGGAAGGTAAATCAACTAAGTCCCAAGTATGATTTATCACGTCTCGATCCCGCAGAGTCCTTTCGTCCTCGTTTCGGACTCTGTGGAACCATTCGTCCTCGCTTGGACGTGATGCGGTGTAAGCCTAAGTTGCGCTTGCACAAGGCTAAGACATGCACAATGACAAAATAGACAAGATATACAATACGCAGAGGAACATATTGCAAACATTTGAAGCAGCAGCGGACACATTGCAGAATATGAATTGAACACAATGGTAACATGAAGCAATATATCTTTTTATTGAACAGATTACAAGCTCTCGTTTTTCTCTGATATAATACCATACTTGGCTTACAATCTCTTAGGAACTTTACAAAAGTACAATGATCTCGTCCCATACATTACATCTCTTTATATACAAAACCAACTCTTTGCATCAGATGTCCATCTCTTGGCATCTCTTATGATTTCTGGCTCCTGAGGATGAGGCTCAGGCTATCGCTTCGGACTATCCATCTCGATTCATCTTGCACCTACGTGCAAACTGATGATAGGTCGGTATATCAACATACTGGTGAATGTGAACAAAGACTACATCGTTTGAAACGATCACTAATTCATTTAGTGAGAAAATATTTCTTGTGATGTAATCTTGCTACTTTTACCTATATTTATTTCATGCAGTACAGAGTCATATTTCATCTTTTGAAAAACATTTTCGAAAAGCCAATATATTATTTCTTTCATTTCAAGCATACGCGGGACTATTCATTTCATGCACGATGACTATTCTTTTATTGTGAAGTGCGCAGCGTGTTTCATGAGCCATATCATTTCTTTAGAACATATTTGCAACAATTCATTCCTTGGGGCATAGCAATTTCGTTGATTCAAAACATGTTCATTTGCATAACATATCATTCTTTAGGGGCAATGCAAACTTTTCATATGGAACAAATATTCATAAGAGCAATTTATGATAAAAACGTAAAGCATTTACGGACATCACTTATGCAGTGATTCTTACCCATAGCCGACAGTTTATCCCTGCACAAGACAAGGATTAGCATAAACATAATGTATTCAATATTGTTCCCTGTTCGTCTTTGTGTTGTTAGCTCGAAACCAGACATTCTATATGTATGCCATTGATTAGCAGCTGCGACTCAAGGCTCAGTTCTGCACTAACATATGTGTAGTCCAGCAGCTGTGACCCAAGGTTCAACTCTGCACTGATATAACACATGCTAGCAGCTGCGGCTCAGGGTTCAGTTCTTCACTAACCGATATCCTATTTATATGATGGTCTATGGGTCCGTTCCCATGATTAGCTGCTGTGACTCATGGTCGCTAATAGACACAACATCCCCCCTAATTGCGAGGTCTAACATTTACCTCAGGGATGCTATTACAATCTCTTCCGGGCCGATCGATTCCCAGCATCCCAGGAACCGTTGAGAGACTATTACCTTGTGCACAAGTTGTCCGAGATCAATGCATGAACTATCCCTTCTATCAAATAAAACCATTCAATGCACATATTATCAATCAACAATCATTCTGTCTTTTCTCTTCTTTTCGTATAAGCCAATAGCTCATCTTTTTCATTTCATTCATTCAAACAACAGAGTCATAGCTCTTTTTCGTTCATTCATTCGATCGATACAATTGTCGTCATTCATTCATTCATTTCAGCATACAATCAGGCACAAGACAATCTTTGGCTAAGCATAGTAACATTTCTATAATAGTGAGCATAGCGGTCTACTCTTTTCATAGCTTACTAATCAGGGACATGTGAGTATTCTCTTTTCTCTTCGTATTAAGCATGACAACGGTTCATTGATTTGAGGCAACATAACTTTTAGCATGACATCATCTCATTTGATTTAACATGGCAACAGTTCATTTCTTATTATCAGGCAACAATCTTCTTTTTAGCATACAAGTTACCTCTTTTCTTGTTCTTAGCATAGCAACGTGTGGATTCTCTTATAAACATACTCGATGATTATCATCTTATTATTAGCAATAGCATTCATTCGAAAACTCAGATTTTTATTAGGCGTAAGCAAATCAGAAAATGAGTCTTCGTCCACTCACCCAGATCAATCGTCTTCAGTTGCAGAACCAGCAATCCGATCTTTCTGTTTATCTAGTGCCTTCGCGGAACGGGGTACTACATGATTCTCCTGAGAGCTTTTATCTTCTCGTTCATAGTAGCACGCCAACCGGGATGTTTGAGACCCTCCTCAGCGTTTTTGGGAATCTAAATCCCATCAATAGTAGCCACCAGAGACTGAGTGTGACTTGTAAGTCCTTTGTAGCTGTCAACATATAAGGAATAATCACGATATGCACGACGAGGACGAACTGCCGGTGGAGAAGGGGGTCTGCTGGTGGAATAGGCGAAGCTGTTGGTGGAATAGGCGGTGGCGAATCAGTAGAGCCAGAGGAGGATAACTCTGTAGGCATCAGTGGCGATGTTTGTGCTGGTGACATCGGCACTGACTAATCGGTGTATGTGGACCATCAGACCGGGTGACTTGCTCGGTAAGGGAGGGCACCCGTACGGGAGACTGTTGTGTTTGATCAGAAAATAGCAAAAACTTCGCTTCTGGATAAACTTGGGGAACGGGATCCGTTGTTTGTGGAAGTGGAGGAAATTCGGTTCCAACAAAGGTAATATCCCGAGTGAAAACATATTTCTTCAAGACGGAAAAAAATATCGATACCCTTTTTGATGTTTAGGATACCCAAGGAAAATACATTGTATTGCCTTAGGATCTAATTTAGAAAGAGTCGGTCGGGTATCCCGAACATAGCATAAGCAACCAAAAATTCTGAGAGGCAGAGGAAATGACTATCGTCCGGGATATAGCCTAGAAAATGGAGTATTACCATTGAAAACTGACGATGGCATGCGGTTAATAAGATTACAAGTGGTAAGAACCGCATCCGCCTGGGGACCGATTCCGGCCCAAAGTTGGAGTATTACCAAAAAATCTTTCTAAAAGGCGCGATTAGGCGGCGCCTAGGCGGCGCCTAGGCGCTGGGCGGCGCGGCGGTGCCCAACTTTGGGCCGGAATCGGTCCCCAGGCGGACCTGGAAGAAAGGCGGACCTAGGCGGCCGCCTAGGCGCTCGAGGCGGTGGGGCGGCCGCCTAGGCGGACGTGGTCGTGGCAGGTGGGCGGCCGCCTAGGCGGGTACGACTTTATTTTGAATTTTTTTTTTTTATGTGCTGTGCAGGACCCGTCCGACCCGAAACCCGAATGGCTTCACCACAAAAACAGAGGAGAAGAAGGAAAACATCAGCTTAAAAAAAAAAAATCAGCCGCAGCAGCAAAAGAGGAAGAAGAAGAAGCAGCAGAGGAAGAAGGAGAAGCAGCAGGAGGGAAGGAACAGGTTAGGGTTCTCACCTCTATTCTTCTCAATCTTCTTCTTCTCTTCTCTTCTTCTTCTCTAATTTGGTGAGCAGCAGCAGCAGCATATTAGGGCCGCCTGTTTTTTTTTTCTTTCTTTCTTTCTTTCTCCTTCTCAATTTTCTTTCTTTCTCTTTCTCTTTCTCGTGACACTAATTTGGTGAGCAGCAGCAGCAGCATATTAGGTTGCTGTTTTTTTTTTTCCTTTCTTTCTTTCTCCTTCTCAATTTTCTTTCTTTCTCTTTCTCTTTCTCGTGACACTAATTTGGTGAGCAGCAGCAGCATATTAGGATTGCTGTCACCCGCCCCCCCCCTTTTTTTTTTCCCCTGCACAAATAATGAATAGAAATATATAAAGAATGTTAAAAGTTATGAAATACTATTGCAAATTATATTATTTGCTTTCAAATTATATTATTTGAATAGAAATATATTGCTTGCATTTTATATTAGTTGCTTTCATTTTATATAACATATTTTTATTGCGTAAAATAGAAAAATGTCTGGAAGTGGATCTAATACGGCATCCTCTGACAATGTCAACGTTTCAAGTTCATCGGTGCTTCGGCGTTCCTCTACTGATATTGGATGGGAGTACGGTGCATTGGTTGATCCTACAAATCTAGACAAATTAAAATGCAAATTATGTGGCAAAATTTGTTCTGGAGGGATTTATAGGATCAAACAACATATAGGTCATATTAAGGGAAATGTGGCTTCATGTCCGAGATCTACGAAAGAAGATCAAGATAAATGCAAGGCGGCTATTGAAGCTAGCAAAGTCAAGAAGAATGAGAAGAGAAAACAAGAGGAAAGCATAAGGGAAGAGGTACAAATTGAAGATCAAGATGAAGAAGAAGAAATTGAAATTGTGGGATCAAGAAAAAGACCACATTTTCTTGGAGCTATGGACAAATGGGCTACATCCATCAATCCCGATATTGGGGCAAATCCGACAAAGAGGCTAAGACAACAAAATATGAATGAGACATTATTTAAAGAAAAGACGGAAGCTGTGCATCAATATTTGGCTAAGTGGGTGTATGAGGCCGGCATACCTTTCCATGCTATTACCCTTGATAGTTTTGATCGGTTTATTGAAGCGGTTGGTCAATTCGGTCCAGGTTATCGGAAGCCAAGCCAATATATGTTGAGGGAACCACTTTTGAAGAAAGAGATGGAGAAAACTAAAGAGTCACTCAAGAAGCATGAAGAAGAATGGACTAAAAGTGGTTGTTAAGTTATGACCGACGCTTGGACCGACCGTAAGAGGAGGAGTATCATGAACATGTGCGTCAATTGTATTGAAGGTATGATGTTTTTTTTTTTTGCTTAATGGTAAATTTCATATATTTTTTGCTTAATGGTAAAATTCATATATTTTTGTTTAATGGTAAAATTCTTAAATTCATATATTTTTTTCTTAAGGTACAAATTTTCATTCTTCACAAGAAGCTTCAATAGATGCACACACTGGAGAATATATATTCCATTATGTTGACAAGTGCATTGAAGAAATTGGGCCCAAAAGTGTAGTTCAAGTTGTGACGGATAATGCGTCGAACAACATGGCGGCCGCCAAGTTATTGAAGGAGAAGAGACCTACTATTTTCTGGACCTCGTGTGCCACTCACACAATAGATCTTATGCTTGAAGGGATTGCTAAAATTCCGAAGTTCAGAGATGTGATCGACAAAGCAAAGGCATTCACAGTGTTCATTTATTCTCATCATAGGACATTGGCTATGATAAGAAAATATACAAAAAGACGTGACATAGTGAGACCGGGTGTGACTAGATTTGCAACGGCATTCTTGACTTTGCAAAGTATGTTTGAGAAGAAGCATCAATTTCATGCAATGGTGGGTTCTTCTGATTGGGAATCAAGCAAATTGTGTCATGGTACCGCAAAAGGAAAGAAAGGCTATGCCATTGTGGTAAGTGCAAGCTTTTGGTCGGGTGTAGCACTATGCTTGCGATTGTTTGCTCCATTAGTCAAGTTACTTAGATTGACCGATGGAGATAAGAAGCCATCAATGGGTTTTATTTACGGGGAGCTCAAGCAAGTAAGAGAACAAGTAAAGATTGTGTTTCAAAACAATGAGATGAGCTATAGGCCGATCATTGAAATCATCGATTCAAAAGCCACCGGCCGTCTTGATAGCCCCTTGCATTTGGCGGGCTACTTACTAAATCCTTATTATGCATATAAGGATACTAGTAGCTTTGATGATCCAACACTTAATGATGGTCTTATACAATGTGTTGAGACTTTCTTCTCCGACGATTTGGACATGCAAGATCGAATCATGAATGAGGAGCTAGGAAGATACAAGATGAGAGAGGGTTCATTTGGAAGAGCCTTAGCACTAAAAGGATGTACAAACAATGATGACAAGTATAATCCAGGTATAATTATTTAAAAATGTTTGTCTTAAGTTTCATTGAAATTTTATTTGCTACTAATTTACTTTGATCAATAGTACTTTGGTGGTCAAACTATGGAGGGTCTACTCCCAACTTGTTGAAAATTGCAAAAAGAATTCTAGCTTTAACAACTAGTTCTTCCGGATGTGAGAGAAATTGGAGCACCTTTGAAGGGGTAAGTTTAATATAATTATAATTAGTTCTTTAACAACTAGATCTTTCCTTGCAATATCTAACTTTGTAGTTTATATTTTTTTTTATGTAGATACATACAAAGAAGAGAAATAGGCTAGATGTGGAAAGGTTGAACAATCTAGTCTATGTGCAATTTAATGCAAAACTTATAAACAAGAAGAAAAGAGAAGTGACAGATGATGTACTACATTCTAGTGAGCCAATCCATACTCAAGGATGGGTTGTAGAGGGTGGAGATGATGATGAAGATGATAGTGGACCACATGAGGGACTTACTTGGACAATGGTTGGACAAGCATCGGGTGCGGACGACTACTTACAACCTAGAAGAAGTAGCAGAAATGTCGTGCCAGAACAAGTTGAATAAAAAACCGAAGATGAAGGAGATGAGGACATTGAGTGTGAAACTGATGGTCCTTCTATGGCTTTTGTTGATTATGAAAATGAAGAAGTGGGATCCATGCCGACAGACACTTAGAAGAAAGAGAGGAGATATTCTTATTTTGTTGCTATAATATTGTTAGCTACTTGAATTATGTTTGAACTTGTAGTCTTGTCTATGTTGTCTTGAACTATGAATTTGACTTTGTTTACTTATTATGAGAAACTTTAAAATTGGAGTATAATTTTCACTTTAGCATATTTTAATTCCTATGTTTTTTGCGGTGACCGCCTAATATTAGAAGGCCGTCTAGGCCCCGCCTAGGCGGCCTAGGCGCTAGGCGGTAGGTGGCCGCCCGTCTAGCGCCTAGCGCCTTTTACAACCTTGCACGTGAGTAACCATCAACAAATGTAACAAAGTACTTAAAATCCATTATTGATTCAACCGGAGAAGGTCCCCATACATCAAAATGACCAACTCGAAAGGAGCGGATGCAATTTTATTGTGACTCACCGAATAGGGAACCAGGTGATGCTTAGCCAAACTACACGACTCACAATACTCACAATGAAAAGAAGCTGGGATATCTAAAGAAGGGTATATTTTCTGGAGAGCTTGAGTTGATGAATGGCCTAACAGACAATATAACTCGAAAGGATCGAGTTTCACGTCGGCACAGACAACAGAAGAAGGTACGTCAAACAGGTACAAGCCTCCAGCCACATGTCTCTTACCAACAGTCTTTCCAGTTTTCAGGTCATGAAAAACATAACCACCAGAAAAAAAATATTACCGAGCAATGCAGTTCACGAGCAATTTGACTAATTGAAATTAAACTGAACGGGTTCCCAGGTGTAAGAAATACAGAATTGAGCGACAGCCCGGAAGAAAGACTGGCACTTCCACGTCCTCGGACTGTCAGGGAACCTCCATTGACAACAGTAATGCCAGAAACATGACGGACATTGTCACGCCCCAGAACCGGAATACCGAAGAGCGGGAGCAGACATAGCCAGCTACGTATAATGAAATGGGATCCACTCCACTATACGGTCACGGCTGTCTAGATATATGAGGGTTTATCTACAAGCCAACAGTCTCCTATGGTCAATAACAAGCCTAGTGTCTCAATCACAAGTAAATATTACAAGATGTAAGATCACCAAATATACAATAGTAAGGCGTCCCAAACATTACATATTCAGCTGATCATGAAGCTAGTCGTTACAAAAGGTGAGGACTAGCAAGAGTTTTAGTCATACATGATCAACCCTAGGTTGCCAATCATGTTACAGCCCGTAGGCAGATAGTAAGTAAAATGTACACGAGCTAACACTGGCTCGGCGGCTAAACGCCTCAACAGAATAATTTTACAATAGAGTGGGAGAGCAAAAAAAATAAACCCACTCGTTGCCCTGGTTACGCCTGGTGTTCACCATCGGGCTGGAAAACCGGTATATCCTCTGGTGCTACTCCGGTATCTGGCCATACAAAACCAGCTGGGTCAGACCCCAGAAAGAGCAAGTGCCACAAGGAGGCTTCACTTAGGAACTAAAACCAGCAAATTAGCACAAGAGTACAATTACAAAATAAAAGACAGTAATTAAAAGAAACATGGCAGGTGATATATAAAAGACAATCTTGTACAGAATCAATAAAAGACAGGACATATTGGAAAAAGCATGACAGGATGATATACGATGAGATAACCATGGGACTATTCAGATAACCAGGTTACAACCCGTAAACCAAACAATGACCGGGGTTGTAACCCTTCGTCTGAACAGAACTTGGTTTCTCCCACCATTTATCGGCAAGATAAGTATAAGAAATCAGGTCAAGTAACAATCTTGTACATGATCAAGACAAGACTAGACTGATTGAACTTCATCCAACATTTCACGGCCAAGCAATAAGTACGGCTTGATACTTTAACTAACTAGGGTTATCACAAGCCTAATTACTAGCAAGATGCAGCGAGATTCTTCCAAGTCCAGTTACCCGCCTGCTGCTACCTGAGTGACCCCAGCAAAGAAAAGGAAAAAGATAGCATGATATAGCAGACACACTGTAGTAAGATACATGTGTCCTAAGGAAGTGCCACACTCGACGGAGGGCTGGGAATGCGCTCATCTCGACGGATAGCAACAAATCCCTAGTATAAATATATATATAAGGCCGGGATCAAAGGGGCAACAGGTAACTGGGAAAGTCTCTCCATGAACTACTGGATTATTCTAGTAATTAGCCTTAGTCCATTTCAGTGGGTAACCCTGACCGTGGTACTCAGGGGTCCCCGTCGTAGACATGATGCAAGACAAGACGGGTTCATTTGTACAAGCACAATCGTCCACGGTGTCAAGGTCATTCATACTTATCATGTCAGGCAGCCGTCGCAACGGCTTTACCAGAAGTATCATGTCAGGTTTATCATGTCAAGAGTGCGTCACGGCGGGCCACTATCAAGAATTATCATGCCAAGTTATCATGTCAAATTATCAGGTCAAGTCTATTTGTCAGGAGTGCACCACGGCGGGTCACTATCAAGAATTATCATGCCAAGTTATCATGTCAAATTATCAGGTCAAGTCTATTTGTCAGGAGTGCACCACGGCAGGTCACTATAAGTCATGCCAGTTATCAAGGGGGAGAGAAACTTGCACAATTAAATAATAATATATTTATAATATATATATTCTTGAAGCCAAGGAGAAACTCTACAACTTTCATGTTGGGAGTGGGAAGAAATTCTGACCACAATTCAAGCAAATAAAACATTTAAACAATCAAAGTGGACCCCATGCGGCCCAAAAGTGGGAGAATATTCATGCGGTCAAGGAGAGTGGGAGGCCACCCATGCGGCTCCAAAATTATTTAAATGAAATCAGTCAAACATTTAAGGCCAGCAAGCCATATGCGGCTAGCATACAATTGTGCATGCGGCCAAGAGTGGGATGCCATCCATGCGGCCAAGGATGGGTGGGAGGCCATGCGGCTCCAAAATTAAATGCCAACAAGAAATATTTCTGCAAATCAAAAAAGACAAGGAGAGTGGGACCCGCAAAAATGCAAGCTTTCACTTCAGCAAGCAAGTCAACTAAAAGAAGCTATGTGGGACCCCCCAAAATTAATGCAATAAGAAAAGGTTCACGTGAGCTACCTAATTAATGGTTCACGTGGCCAAAATATTAGATAGTGGGAGAAGGGAGCCTATGCGGCTCACCTTTGATTCCATGCAAATAATAATATTATTTAATGGCCAAGGGCCATGCGGCTACTGAATGTCTAAGGGTCAGTAATGGAATAAAAAGCCATTGGCCAATAGTGTACTTGGCCATGCGGCTAGTCATGCATGCTTGCAGGCAATGCGTTTAATATATGCATTAAATAATAATATATACACAATATATTAATATATTAATATATTAATATATATCACAGGTACATGCATGCGGCTGACTTCTCCAAGGAAGGGCATAAAAAAATATATAAATTAGTAAGGACTTAAATGCATTAAATGCATTCAAATGCATTCTTATGCGGCTACCTTCTCAGAATGCTTTAATCCAAGCATTAAAGCATAAAACATAAAATAGTAAGGGCCTAAATGCATTAAATGCATTCAAATGCATTCTTATGCGGCTACTTGGGAAAGGCATTTAATAAATGCATTCAAAAAATGCATTTCAAGGAAAAGCATTATTATAATGCTACTTTAGTGCATTAGGAAAATTCAATTCAAGAAAGCATTACTATAATGCTTGTCCTGAAGCTTATGCGGCTACTTGCTAGCAATGCATTATATGCGCCACTTCTTAACCAATATTATTATATTTTAAATGCTTCAAACCCATGCATTAAATGCATGCCAGAACACCATCTCACGATGGCATTAAGTGTTGTACGTAAATTATCATGTACCATTAAATGATTTATCATGCAAGCAGTTGTCAGGCCATGGGGCTATATGCATTAAATGTACTTTGCTTCATACGGCTGAGTGCCAAAAATGTCCATGCGGCTCAGTCAAATCCAATAGGTCAAATTTGGACCAAACGAAATTCTCTGCAACATGGGATCAACTTAGCAAAATATGCAAGTTTGATAGATCAAAATCCTGGAAACCGAAAAATACCACAAAGCTAGATCTATCAAAATTTAACCATGGAAATGAAAAATGCCAAGTACTAAAGTGGTTTAGAAACACATGAAGAAGACAATGGAACAATAAAAATGGGGTTTCTCCATGAAGCAAGATGCACTTGCCTAAGCTCTCCACTCTCTCCTGGTAGGTGAAGAGTAAAGATGGAGAAGAAGAAATGAGTAATGAGTAATAATGGAAGAGAGAGAGTGGGATTGATATTTATGGTGGGAGTGGTGGTAGGTGGGAGTGGTTCTCCACATGATAAACCAAAACAAGCAAGGTCAAATAAACCGAACCGAACCAAGCCAATGCAATTACCATGATGGACCATAAGCCAATTAAACCAATCAAACAAAATTAACCAAATTTAACTAATCATGATTAAGCAAAAATACGGGTCCAAAACACGTATACGTACAGTAAATACGTATTACGAATTTGGGACACTACAGACATGGACATAATAATGTATCATACCTGCATCACCAGTCATGTAAGCAGACGCACCAGAGTCAATTACCCACTTATTTGGCTTTACTATACATGCTGCTGAGTATCCGGCTGTAGCTCCAGACGTGGAAGCTTCACCACGACGTTGAGCCTGGAATTCAAGAAACTCTGTATATGAGTCTATAGTTATCTGAAGGACAAAGAAATCGTTGGAGTTATCATTTCTATCTATCACTAATACGGTTGATGTTAAGAAAAAACCTCTTGCGGGAAGGCTGGCTAGAGATTTCTTGTAAAAATACTAGCTCTTGTCAGTTCATAATGAGAATAGTGAAATTTTGATTCTATGGATTATTCCCCTTAGTTTAAAGTCACTTGGAGCGTCGATCGCCTTACTCAGATCTATCTTGATGAAATAGTTCGGCTGAATGGGATTCCAGTATACATTGTCTCAGATCGGGATGGGCGATTCGTGTCACGCTTCTGGTGTAGTCTTCAGTCAGCAATGGGGACCAAGTTGAAGTTTAGCTCAGCATCAAGGTGTAATTTGGTCCGGTCCGGGCCGGACCGCGCCTAAGAAAATCGGGCTCAATCGGACTTGGTCCGGGCCCAGCCCGGACCGGAGGCAACAGCGGGCCGGACCTGGCTCGGCCCGGTTCTTGGGATCTGAGCCTAGCCCGGCCCAATGACCCGGCTTGGGTAGTGCTGGGCCGGGCCGGTCTGGTTCAACGGGCGGGCCGGTTCGGGCGGGTCTAGCGGGCCGGTCTGGTCCAATTTTTTTTTTGAGTTTTTTTTATTGGATTTAAAGTTTTTAAATTTTTTTTTATGTTCTTTTCTTTTATTTAATTTAAGTTTATTTTATTATTTTGTTCTTTTTAAGTTTTCTTTTAATTTATTTTATTTTTTTTGTTTCTTTCTAAGTTTTAATTTCTTTTGTTTTATTTTTCCCTCATCCTTTATCCGGGCTTGGGATCGGCAATGCAAGCTTTGCTTGTCATAGGCAGAGTTAAAAAATTTTGTTTCAAGTTTATGTTTTTTTGTTATTTTTTGATTATTTTGTTATTTTATTTTAAGTTTTTTTGTTCCAAGTTTTATTTGTTTGTTTTTTGTTTTTTTCTTGTAAGTTTTTGGTTTTGTTTTGTTTTGTAAGTTTTTGGTTTTGTTTTTTGTTTTTTTCTTGTAAGTTTTTTGTTTTGTTTTTTCTTGTAAGTTTTTGTTTTTTTTGTTTTTGTTTTTGTTTCTTGTTTTTAAGTTTTCTTTCCAAGTTTTTTTAAGTGTTGTTTGAAAGTTTATCTGGCTTCAACCGGCTCCTCTTTACGCTCAAAATCCTTGATCTTGCACTAAAACATGACTCCGATGCTACCGTGGGCACCGGGACCATTAGTAGATCACGTGCTATGATAGAAAGTACAAGAAATCTTTTGTCGTTTTTTTTTCCACCATTCTAAAATGGTGAAGTGATTTGAAGATTCCTCTTCTTCTTCTTCTTCATAAGAACTTAGATATAAAGACAACTCTTGAGTGGGTTAGGAAGAGCGTTTTTGTTTCTTCCTTTTTAATATACAACTGGCGTGGTCGACTATGCCAAAGCTACTACTAGTACTCACTTGAGTTGGTTGGGTCGACACAACTTTGTCTTCATAAAGCATTACTAATCTTTCCAACACTACCTTAGTTCTACTTTCAAGTCAATAACATCAATATCCATGTTTTCTGCATAGTCATCTAAAAAAGCCTCTACACCCTCTAATTTGATCGTAGGATCAAAAATGGAAGACAAACAATATAAAAGAGGTACATCACCCCAATATTTAGTGAATGTAGCTTCCATTTTTTTTACAACATAGTCAAAATTAGGAATTTTTCTATATTTAGAAAATAAGTAAGACATGTTACAAAGTTTCCGTAAAGCTAAACAAGAAGTAGGATAATAAACACCAGAAAGAGTACATGCAGCATTGTAAAAAGTTTCTAAAAATTCACAAATAGAACAAGCAACTATCCAATCATCTTCAGTTACTCTATTTTCAAAATTGTGATCCATATTGCTAAAATATGTAATAACATCCTTAAAGGGAATTGCGGATTTCAACATTAAATATGTTGAATTCCATTTATATGATACATTCTTAACAAATCTTCTAAAACGAATATCAAAATGTGCACATGTGGTTTTAAAAGCTTGTTGCCTAATTGGAGACGTGTTCAAGCTGTGTAAACAATTTCTAAGAGTCTCTAAATGTGTACTAAAAAATTCGAGACATTTTTTTACAACTAAGTTAATAATGTGGCAAGCACACCTAATATGCAATAATCTACCTTCCAAAATATGTTGAAATAGTAAAGACAATGAAGATATAGCAGAATTATTATTACTTGCATTGTCAAAAGATACAAATAATATTTTATGGTGAATATCGAAGTCACGCGCGTGTTTTGAAATAGCACCTGCAATTGCAGAGCCCGTGTGTGAAAATTTCAAAGTTTTTAAACATACGATGTGCTTTTGCAACATCCATTGTAAATTTATGTAGTGTGCCTTGATACAAATATAAGCATAATTTTGCTTACTTGTCCAAATATCTGAAGTAATAGAAATTTTACTAACATGCGACAATGTTTCTTTTAAAGCAACTTTCATTTCCTTAAAAAGTCTCTTAGCCTCTTTTCTAGTAGCACCTCTAGTAACTTTACTAAAACATGGATTTAAAGAAATTGTGGCATAATCATATAAAGATTCACTTTCACCCGAAGTGAATGGAAGTTCATCAGCAATAATATATTTAGTAAATTCAGTTTTATGACGGACAACTGAACAGGAAAACGTACTCATTGAAGAACCCGCGGCGCCTCCAAAACTTATCTGAGTTTGGATCGCCAGAATTGAGCTCGGGTCGTGGCATGTATCATGGTGTCTTGATATGGTACCCGTGCCACCTCTCCTCTTCCATTTGTATATGTGGGAACATTTCTTGCATTGTGCCGCGTACGGAACTGGTTCACCTTTCTGATCTAAAACAAGTGAGCCATCAGGTTTAGTTTCATTAAGAATAACAAAAAAATTTCAATACTTTGATTTTTGCTTCCTCTTTACAACATTTTGGGTAGTGCTAGCAACTTCAAGAGGCGAACCAATTAAATTCTCAGGAATAGGATTTTGCTAAAAAAAAGTATTATAATATTCAAAAGTATGTCCGACAGCGTCGGTAGGTTGGTTTGAACCTTGTACGGCCATTTTAAATAAACAAATAAAAATAGAGAAACAATTAAAAAGAGGAAGGATACCGAAAATAAAATAAACTGAAAATTATTTTTTCCTCAAAAAAGAGAGATGGAGGAAAGAAAACTATTTTGTAAATGTGAAATAAAGAAAAACAATTAGAAAGTCGTAGGGCGCCGGAATTGCTTCTTGAAACCTTCTTGTGAGCTTGAATTTTTTTATGTATGGAATGAATGGTTTGTGTTTGAAAATTGGGATTTATGGCCTATTTATAGGAATTTTTTGAAGCCAAATTACCCTCCCACCCTCCAAATAGAGTTGTTGTAAAGGTTTTTTTTGGTCATTTTTGGCAAAAATGACCAAAATATCCCCTAAAACGGTTAAATAGTGGGCGCATTTTGGTAAATGGGGGGCCCAAACATTCAAAAAAAATCGAAAAAAAACCAAAATCCGGTTCACCCGGACCGGGCTTGGACTCGGTTTATTGAACCCAGCCCGGACCAATAGGATGGCAGGTTCGGGCGGGTCGGGCTAGCTGGCAGGCCGGGTCGGGCTTTATGGGAGCGGGCTTAGGCGGGCCCGGTTCGGTTTGCGGGCGGACCGGACCGGACTGGATGACACCTTGAGCTCAGCATATCATCATCAGATCGATGGCCAAACAGAGCGGGTGAATCAGATTCTCGAGGACATGTTACGATTCTGTGCGATCGACTTGAAGTCAAGCTGGGACGTTCACCTACCGTTGGCCGAATTTGCATACAATGACCTAACAACTAATTTAAGAAGCTATTCTAATTGATCCCAGTCAGAACCTTTCTTTGGAGCAGCAAAAATATAATGGCCGTCTCAGCTCACAAATCAGCCACAGCCCCTATCCTTTGATAGCTCTCCACATCAACAAGTTTGAATTCTGACTTAATGACCATTTGGCTAGTCATCTTCCCTAGAGAGTTGGTTGGTTTATCTAGTGGATTCAGCCTAGACAGAAAAACCTTTTTGACTGATAAAAGGAACACTATTGTGTCTCTCCCTCGGTGCACAAGGCGGAAGGTCTTCTTTTACCAAAAAAAAAAGGAGGGCGATACGGGTCCGACTTTGCATTAACCTTGAGGAATAGCCCAGACGGTAATAGCCATGTTTGGTAGAGCAAATCGATTTCGACTTTTGAAATATCCACATCATTTCTGGTTCTATTGTAACAAAATATTCCCTTTTTATGTGGAAAAGATCCATATTATATTGATGGAACAGGTGACTCGTTATTTCAATGAATCATTTGTTCGTACAGAAAATTCTTTAAGTACTTACTCGAAATCTCACCTCTTGTTCTTTTTCACTTTTGACATAACAAATCCTTCCGTTATTAAGACCACATATTCTAAGCGAGGGGCACCTCTCACTATTTTCTCCTTTGACGAACTAGGTCAGACTTCCTGGAGCAGTTTGTAAATAAGTGTCTGATAATGAGCAAATAATATTTGCCCATCTGCTAAGCATGATCCATTTAACTTATAATTCATTACAAACTTTTTATGAATGTCAAGTAAGTATCATAAGTAAATTGATCACGGTTGTTCAATCATTTGATAACCAGAGTCGGTCACCTTATTTTTCTTTGTGATTCGAGTCATTGATTCTCAAACGCAAGGTTACCTCTCCTCTTCTTACTCTTTTCTCTGTCACCTTTACCGTAGGCGTATATACCTCTTGTTAGAATAACATAAATATATAACTCTTAACCCTCGTCACTGCTCTAGAGTTTTGGTGTAATCGCACGGACTTTAATATGGTATCAGAGCAACCCAGGTTCGAATCTCCTCCAACACGCATTTTAAACAGATTTTATAATAAATATGTTGTTGGGCATGTTAGAATAATATTAAATATATAACTCTCAACTCACTACGACTCTAAAGTTTTGGTGCAAGAACTTCAGCACCTTAATTTTATTAAGCGGACGACTATAAATTCTCTCCCAAGTTGGCTTTGTTGCAATAAATTTTATTTTACCATCGAAGGGAATCTTGTTTCTTCCGAAAACATACATTATTTAGATTCAAGTCTCCAGAGTTTTGATCTAGCTACTTGTTTTAATGATCTTATATGATGTGAACATTGTTTTGGACGGAACTTCCATTCAGGAGATGACTGGCCACCAAGCAGATCCCCGAAGTTCTTATGTTGAAGGTGCCAGAGATGTAGCTGTTTTGGAGGCGATGCTCGAGTCCAGTGCAAATGAAGGAGCTCCAGTTCATGTGAAAAAATTCTGAGCCGTTTTAGAGTGTAATGCTTATATATTCAATTGGTATGAACTGGCCTTTGGTTTTCGGATTCGGATGCTTGACGGTTTAAACTTTTGAGAAATAAGGGCAAAATCGTTCCCAATTGCCAGAAAGAACCTGAAGGGTGGACATTGAAACTCTCTCTTGCATCCCTAGGATGTTAAATTCTATGTTATCAAACTCAAAAATGCTTGCTTTAATTTAATACTTGTTTGTACTCTCATCTCTCAGCCAATTTGTGCTTTAGAAGTTTCATCCCTCGTTATCTAATTGCAAACTGCAATCTTCTTCTTTGGCTTTATAATTAGCAGTTGCATGTAGTGGTGTGTCATGGCACTGTTGGTTCAAATCAAGATTTGGGATCTATATATAATGAGGAAGTTGCCTAGCTTTCAAAGGGAACTGAAGATATAATTCTTGAAAATCATGTAATATTATTTCGCAACAACAAGAGAGTTTATCTGCTGAAGATGTTGACTGTGTGATAATAGTAAATTCCATAGCTTCTTCAGTGGAGATGGTCTTCCATCGATCATCTCTGGCCATTGGTGCATCAAATTTTTTTACCAACCGAATATTTACTGGTTTATCTTACACTGTTTGGTTTGAAAGAAATTGGGAAAAAGGGAAAGGGAAAAAAGAAAAAAAAAATACATAAAAGGAGTGAAAACTTATGCATGTTTGGTTAATAAGAAATTTGATAAAAAAAAAAATTAAGACACAAATCGGAAGAAAGCAAAGGAGGGGGAGAGAGAGTACAAAGAAACAAAAAAAAATCAGGAGGGAGCTTGGGGAGAAAATTGCAAAGAGACAAGAAAAGGAAAATTGAATCCCGTTATAGTTATAGAAAAAGGATATCTACAATAATTAGAAAATTTTCATTTTCACTTTTTTTGTCTTCCTTGGTAACCAAACATCACGATAAATTTATTTTCCTTCCGCTCTTCAACCAAACTCGGTCTTATAGTCAATACGTACTTGTCCAATTAAACATACAACTGCCCATTTAAACATACAACTGAAATTTGGAAATCTAATCACGTCCCAATAAATGTAAACAACACAACAGCACTAACAATACAGTGAACAAACCTTTTGCTGCTGTTTTGAACTTATAAAGTTACATCATTTACAATACAATCATAATAAAAACCGTTCAGCAGTTAATAACCACTATATCTGTTCTCACTATGAGTAGTAACCCTTGTTGCTGAACTACGATTAATCTGCTTTGAAATTGTTCTAAGCTAGAACCACCAATTGGCTACCAACCAGCCACATTCTGTCATATATTATCTTCATCCGGTTGCTGATAACCTTTGTTACTTCCACCGAAATGCTGAAATTTTATTGCTCAGCACCAAGTAAACAAATCCAGAGAAACTGCTACACTAAGAAAACCACCTACAAGTCGGAAGGGATCTGTCAAAAGCCCTCCCACTAGCTGCTGCCTTCTACCTAACAAAGATAACAGATTCAACGTTCATTTGGCAGAAAGACGATAGTTTTGCAGATAGACTAGTAGTGGAAGCCTGAGTACTCACTTTACAAACCCCCAGCTATGTCAAATGATACTAGCAAACAGATCAATTCAGTCCCCCTGTAGGCAGTACAGCTGGCGGATATTACCAGAAGCTGCAAGATAATTATCATCGCTTAGATAAGGAAGGAATGGGAACACACTACACTTTAGTCAACTATAAGTACGTTTAAACTTGAGAATACCATGTACATCGGTTAATCTTCTAGTTATCCTTTTAGAAAGGATAACTAATAAACTAGTGTAAAAGAAAAGCTTTTGTAACTTAGTTGATATCAAAATCAAAGAATATTCAAAAGTAGAAATCCCATGAAAGGTGAGAATGAAGGTAGGAGTTCAAACTTGTTGAACATAAAGTAGAAAACCTGATTTGGAATGGTAGGAGTCCAAATTTTGAAGGTAGGAGTTCAAATTTTGACAAGAAAGGACGTCAGTTTCTGTTTTAGAATGAAGAAGAGTTGCCTTAAAAGGAATGAAACAATATGGAAAACTGAACATTAGTGGTTAGGATAAGGCTTCATGGCCTAGTAAGAACAGGCGCCAAAGATAACAACTGGTGTGGGAGAATATTAAAAAGTACCAAGTATTACATGTAGGATAACTTGTCAGAATAATACCTTTATTGTTTATATCCGTAACCCAGCAAGGGCTGTATGCATAGATACGTAACAATGTTCAACAAGTAGATAAGTCAAAAGTAAATTACCATAGAGCCAGTCTTTGAAATGCACATGAATGGCACATGCTATCTCTCTTTTTCGACTTTCATCAGCCTCCAAATCCCTTATAGCTTGTTGTATTTCCACCGAAGTTGAGTGCTGGAAAAGAACGATTACATGTAATTTATGATAAGCTACACCATGACGACATAATCTACATACTAAAACCAACAAACTGAAATAGCAATAGCATCATGGGTAGGTAATATATTCTGGAAGACATACCTTTTTCCTCTGGGATGCCAAGTAAATCTCAGGCAACACAAATGGGTTATCTTTCGTAGACTCTGGTGATTCAACTCCAAACCAGTTAGGGATCTACAGTTAAACACCAGAGAAGCCAGATTTTGATTAGTCTATTTATACGGGACTGCCTTTGAGTTATTCAAGAACATATCCAGCATTTGAAATCCATGTGAAAGTCATATCATTGAGAACAACTCGAGGAAACATAAAAGTGTACATTAGCTCTACAAGGAAATTGTAGAAAAGTGTCTATTTCTCCTTTTTAGTTGTTTTATTAGTCTCTTGTTTAGTCTCACATTAAATAGCCAGAAAAGTGGGCCCTCTTGTATAAATATCTACTCATTCCATCTAGTGAAAGACTAAGGGCCTGTTTGGTTACGCGCTATAACACAAATTTCTGAGTGAAAACAGTGAATTGGCCAGAAATTATGTTTGGCAGCAGCAGTTGCGGTTTTGCTCTCTCATTTTTTTTTTTTTAAAACGAGCATTATAACACAGCTTTAGGAGCCAAAACATGTTTTCTGAATTTTTTTTTGTTTTTTGCACTGTTTGCGGGCCCCACCACCCACAAACCCCCCCCCCCCCCCCCCCCCCCCCCCCCTTCTCACACGTTCTCTCCTCTAGAAGGAGTCCATGCTCCTCCTTCCTCTGCCTCTCTGTGATGGGTCCGCTCCTTCTCCCGACTCGAGGACACGGCGACGACGGTGGGGCGAGACCACGGTCGGAGGGGCTCGACGAGGACGACGACGGCAGCTAACCCTAACCCTAGGCGACTCGAGCACGAGAACACGGCCGGAGGGGCTCGATGAGGACGACGACGGCAGCTAACCCTAACCCTAGGCGACTCGACCACTAGGACACGGCGACTCGAGGAAGAGGGAACTCGACCGGAGGGGCTCGACGAGGACGAGACCACGATCGGAGGAACTCGACGAGGATGACGACGATAGTTAACCCTAATCCTAGGCGACTAGACAATGAGGACATGACGACTCGAGGACGAGGGAACTCGATCGGATGGGACTCGACCACGACCGGAGGGACTCGAGGAAGGCGGAGACGAGGTCCATGCTCGAGGACGACGACCTCGCGACGAGGCCCAGGTTCGAGTCCAGGTCGAGTCCTCGTCGACGACCTCACGACGAGCACAGGTCGAGTCCTCGTCGAGCCGGCGGCCGTGGAGTCCTCGTCGTCGTGAGGTCGAGTCCTCGTGTGACAGAGGGGTGGACACAGAATCGTCGAGTCCTCCGCCTCGTAGAGCCAGGACACGGAGTGGGAGGGGTGGACACAGACTGTGACAGAGGACACAGCATAAAAATTAATTTCAGAAAAATAATTTACCAAACAAAATTTTAACTTTTTTTTCATAAAATTATTTTTCAGATTAAAGTAACCAAACGCAAACTCAGAATCTGTATATCCAGGAAACTACTTTATAACATCTCTTAAAACTGTTTCAGAAAAAAAATTTAGAAAACATATCCAAACGGACCCTTAATCCATTCAGTCGAGTCATTCCAATCTCAACATGATAATAAGAGTCATCTGTACAATAAAAAAAGAACACCTAGCCACCGCCCATCTCATTCCTCTTGCATGTTCTTCCCAAACCCGAAAACCCTAACCGCAGCCCTCCTCCCACCAGAGCTACAGCCATTCACTGAAAACCTAACCGTAACCTTAGCTGCCCCCTCTCTTGTCCCCTAACCTTAGTCGCAATCTCCGTTCCCACATGGAACCCTAACTCTAACCTAGCAGCCAACCTGCCACCACTCTCTCCTATCTCTTCCCTCATCCCACCTTAGCCCTGGCCCCAAATCTTTATCACCAAAACTTATTCCCAATCAAACCTAAACCATCATTAAACAATGAAGCCCTAACCTTAGTCACCATACCCAACCCTAGCCTTGTTACACCTATTCAGCTAGATGGGGTAAAACATCACTCTCTTTGCTCACTTGCAACCCAAAACCAATTAATAATTGTTCTCCAACACAGAAACAAAAAACCAAAAAAATAATCCAAAGAAGGGAAGCAGAATACGACAAAGACTCTAGCAACCAATCCGTCGCCTCCGACACTAATATGGCTCCTCCACTTCCCTGCAGAGTTTGCAACGTTCGCTGTACTACTCACATCTCTGGTGCTCTACAGGATTCCACCTCTCTCGAGCTACTCCTGTTTTAAGTGGAGAAACCCAGGCATTTCTTCTCTTTGAGGTGGAAAAAACCTACTCACTCTGTTCCTTTAAGAAGTGAGAAGCTCCCCTCTCCTAAGTTACTTCTTCATGCCCAATGCCTTAGCCTTGAAGTCGCCTCCCCTCTAGGGGTGTAAACGGGTCGGACAGTCCACTGTCCGTGTTCTGTCCGAAAATAAAAATGAGTTCGAACGGACGGACACGGACAGTCCACTGTTCGAATTCGGACCGGACGGACACGGACAACCAATATTCGTTAATTCAATCGGACGGTCCGGGGACAAATTAAATATATTATCAAAAGCTATTATTTTATCAAGATTACTTGATAGTTGCTAAAAAAATCAAGTTGAAAGAAAATATAATGGAAGGTTATAGAATACAACAAACAATGGTAAAAGGTTAATGAAAATCGAGACCGGACAACAATAAATTGATGCAAAACCAAAATGATATGACATAATTGATGCAAAACCAAAAGGAGTTTCTACTATCGAACGGTTCACGGACAAATTCTGACCGGACATGGATATGACCGTGTCCGTGTCCGATTTTTAAACGGACCAAAAAATATGTCCAAGTTTTGTTCGTTAATCAATCGGACGGCCCGCGGTCGAACCATTTATCGAGCCGGAAACGTACGGACAACGGACTACTTTGTCCATTTTACACCCCTACTCCCCTCTCACCACAACGATGGGTCACAGTGAGTCACACTCAGTACGTCACACCGGTTGACAACAACATCTAAGCAGCAGCAAAGACCACCCTCCTTTGAGTGGCCCACTTATCAGCAGCCAATTGGCATGCCCCAGTCTTCACGCATGCACACGTGTTCGCTTCTCCTGGCTCCATGTGCTAGCATTTTGTGCCCACTCTACGCACCCTCCGGCCTACTCAGCAACAGATTCTCAACTTATCCCACTTGTAACCCTCAATTCAGTAACTTGCACTTCGTATCTGCTTTCAGCTCTTCATACTCGGTAACAGGCTCTCCAACTTGGCCCACTTGTGATCCTCTTTTTTTTTTTTTTTTTTTTTTTTTTTTTTTTTGAAATCCCACTCACACACACAATTGGGGGACTCGAACCTTGCCGGTCCCTCCTGGTGTCCACTCTAATACCACTAGGCTAGAGAGCTTGGACCACTTGTGATCCTCAATTCAGCAACTTGCCTTCATATCTGCTTTCGACTCTTCATATGCATCTTTATTATTCACCTGAAGTTTCTATATTTCTGTGATAATATGCTCTTTAATTTCGATAGTGACACTGCATGGAAAGGCCAATCACTGCAACCAACGACCCAAGATACAAGGCTGACATCTCAATACTCAAGCACGAGAATCAACAACAGATATACTCAAGATCAATAAAAAAATCAATATTATTCAACTTAACATATTTATTGTCTTTTACATAGCTATATTTATAGGAAAACATAACTTGAGCTCTAAGAAAGAATCCTAAACAACTATGAAAGATAAATACAAAATTATACTAAAACGATTATGCCAAAATCCATTTACTTTGTCCAAAAAATACGTCCAGCTGCCTCAAACAGGTATTTCGGTTTGCTAACTGGAATACCTCTTTTGCAGCAAAAATTTGAGTTCGTAATGAACACAAACCAGAATTCTGGTTTGGCCTGACCTGAATTCCGGTTGTGGCCATGTTTCGAACAATTTGCGCCGGTATCTAACCCCTCCTTTTGTAAAGAACTCGATCCGAGTTCTCTGTGCCCCCTTCCGTATAAAATGCCTCATCTTGCGAAGACTTACTCTCTCCAAAGTTTGTTGAGATTTCCTATCCCCATCTAAACTTTCTTTCATTCCGCATTCTGAACGGTTGAAACTTGTCGTAATGCCTAACTGATGGCATCTCCTTCTAAAAGCACACTATAACGTAACATCGTCACCGAAGTTGAAAAAAAACTTACGCTTACAATGCTGGAAAGAAAATCTTTGTATCAATTTGCACCAAATCGTATTAGGCTTCGACAGCTGCTCCTGAACCTCCTCGTAAACTCCATGAATTTGGTTTGCCAAATCTTTCAATGTTGTTCTCTTCTTCTCTTTGGCAAAGTACGCAAATGCATAACATGATAGGTGGTTTAGAAAATTCAATAGTACGCAAAGACTTTCCTATAGATGAACCGTGCTATTGTATATGAATTCCGCTTGCACTAAGACAAAGTCCCACTGCTTCAACTTTTCCTTAATTAGCTCCTACCTCAAGGGCGTTCAAGGGACGCAAAGTCGATCTCCCTCCATCAAGAACCCCATCGATAGCATGTTATTGACCAAGTTGCTCCCAACGTTTGTGTGCGTTGGACAGCCCGAACAACATGACCAACCACTCGAATACTCCACCCCATATCTAAAATGACGTCTTTGACTCGTCTCGGACCGTTCGTTTTTAGTGGTGGTCAATTAGGAGATCCATCTAGGAGAAGATTTCAGCTACAAGCAACTAATCTAACATATCATCCAGTCACGGTATCAGAAACTTGTAGCCAATTGTGAACTTGTTGATTGCACAACTATCTACTCTATGAATTTCGTTAATGATCATTCTTGTATGACTAAACTATTCTTGTTTCATGACCGTTCAAAATTATCACATTTTCATAACCTTTTTATCATTAGCAATTACCAACAATGTTAGAGAATACCACGAAGTGGACTTCCAGAAATTAAGTCAGGACCATGGCATCCTCTACGAAACCTCTTGCTCCTATACACCCTAACAAAATTGGTGGCCCAGACTCTCCTCTTTAAGTGTTATGTTCTCAGCAAGTATTGGGACTTTGCACTTCCAGAACCTACTACCTTATTAAAAGAATGCCCTCCGCCGCCCTTAATATCCAAAGCTCATTCTCTACCCTCTTCCTCAACCAAGAACCTGTTTCACTTGTCTCCAAAGTCTTGGTTGTACTTCTTAATGTCATGGCTGGACATGAAAAACATGCTCCTCGGACTAGTAAACATGTATTTGAAAGTTACTCCTTACCCGAAATAGATGTATGTTTCTCTATCCAGGAACAAGTTTCTCAACCAAGAGGAAAGTATCTCTTTTTAAGTTTGGTCTTATTAGTCTCTTAGTTAGTCGTAGATAGAATAGCCACTAAACTGGATTTTTCTCTTGTATAAATATCTCCTCGCTCCACAATAGGCGAAAGGAAACTCCTCGTCTTCCGGAATTTGCACCTGTTTCTTGAGTTGTTGTCGGACAGGTGCTGGCTGTTGCAGTCGTTGGAAAACTGACTGCCGACCTTCAGGTGCTGCCGATTTGTTGCAGCAGCAGTTGATGATGACTTGGGTACAACGACGTTCCGAGAGGGACTTATCGCATGCCAATGTTGCTACCTTGCGTTTGTGAGTAATCACCTCACGCAAGTCGGTAGCAAGCTGATCTACCTTTGCACCAAACTTGTGGACTCGGGTATCCCGAGCGCACAGGTGCTTAGGTATCATGTTTGCTCCATGATCCGAGGCTAGTAAAAGCACTTGCTCTGGATCGTTGGAGGGAGACTTTAAAGACCCACCCTGTCCGTTAGCCCTGGGGGACTCGACGCGTGTGGTTCTGTACAACTTTCCATCAGGAGCCCGTGTAACAGTTAACGGGGCCCGCTGACAGTCAGCAACTTGGACAGTTGACTGGACTTGTTTGGCCAGCACTGTCCTAGACTTCTTGGACTTAGCACCCGAAGGCGCATAGTAAAAAGAGTCCAGATTGATACATTCCACATTCTCAATGGACCGCATGGAGTCGGGCTCGTATGAGAGACGGTTGAACACAGAGCTTCTGACAGGGCCACATGAGACATCCTGTCTGAGGCCAGGATTGGCTGCCGCATAGGCCATCTTCCTGCGGCCAGAGCTGGCTGTCGCATAGGCCATCTTCCTGCGGCCAGAGTTGGCTGTCGCATGGGCCATCTTCCTGCGGCCAGAGTTGGCTGCCGCATGGGCCGTCTTTCTGCGGCCAGAGTTGTCTGCCGCATGAGTTGTCTGCCTGTGGCCAAAGTTGGCTGCCGCATGGACAGACTGTCCATCTCTCTTATGCGGCTTCTTCTTTGTCCGCATGGATTTTCCTTGTGCCCCCAAAAATTCAGCATCGTAGTGTTTTCCTCTGCTGGATTTGGGGATAGTGGGGTCCTCTGCGGTCGAAAACAAAGTCGCAGGAGAGCTTTGGTCACCGTCTTGGGCTGCAGAAGGAGCTTCTTCGAGAACTTGGTTGGGGGCAACAGTTTTGCGCGCGGACGTCCTGCGAGTTCTCTTTGCGTTGGCTCGCTTCTGTGACGGGCTGGCGCTCCCTTCAGAGAGCAATTCTTCGAAGGCTTGTTGGTCAAAACGAACCACAAGCATTTGCTGCGTAGAGCTGAGCTTGGACGCGTCAGATTGCGTCACCAGCTTCTCATCAGAAGAGAAGGACGTTCCCAGCAGAGTCGCCATCGTGTTTGCCATTAAAAATCAAAGACAGGTATTACAGAAACACTGAAATTGATTGCAAACTCGCTTGTACAAAGAAAAGCCTAGAAAGAAATCCTAGGGAACAATCTAAGTGCAATTGTTTCGTTTTTGATTCTGGGGGTGACGGTGGAGGCTTGGAAAAGTGTATCAACTCTGCCTTACTCCGTGGACTATCTGATGCAGTCTTTAGCTCTTGAAGAAATTGCCTTTTGAAAGCTGCCAGCCTTTTGCAGGGGTGTGGCACCCTTCTATTTATAATGGTATGTATTTTGAGCCGCATAGATGGCCTGTGGCCACGTGGCTAATCAGCACGTGAAGAGCCACTCTTTGGCCGCCAGCTGTTGATTTGTTGGGATTTTGTTGCAGCAAATCTGGGTGGTTGAGACTTGGTCAGCCTGCCACGTGTCCTATCGCAGGATAGGAATCATTTTGAGCCGCATGAGTCTCTCAGTTTTTGACTATGTTGGGCCGCATGAGACTCATGCGGCTTAAGTCACTATCTTCCTTAGCCCGCATATAGCTTAATGACATTTAAGCCGCATAGATTCTGTATTTTGGGCCGCATAAAGCTCATGCGGCTTGGGTTACAATTACCCTTGGCCGCATAAAGTTCGGAGACTTTGGGGCCGCATATGTTTGAGCCGCATAAGGTTCATGCGGCTTGGGTAACACTCCTTCTGGCCGCATGAAAGCGTATGAACCCTGCTTTTGGTGACGTCTCACATCTTATCCTTTTGTCAGAGTGTCAGAGCTGTCATTTTTGTCAGTTTTGACAGAACTTGTTAGCTTTATCAGACGAACTGATCCACTTGGCCGCATATCTTTCTTCTGCGGCTCGAATCAGTCTGGTTGTCGACGGGCCGCATAAGGTGTTGAATCTGTCATGCGGCTCTCCTTTATGCGGACCTGTTTGGCCCAAAGTACATATGTGGCAAATTGTGATCCGCATGAACCCCATATTTTTCATGCTTCTACAGTACCGTTCGAAGAAGAATCACTAGGGGTGCAACTCAGGCGGGTTGGGTCGGGTTTGAGGTCAACCCGAGTCCAACCCGATGAATCATAAGCCTAGTCCGAGCCCAAGCCCAGCTCGACCTCGGGTTCAACATATGAAGTCCAAGACCAAGCCCGGAGGATCGGATTTGGCTCGGGTTGAACTCAGGTTGGGTCGGGTCCATCGGATTTATCGGGCACTAATATACTAATTGAAACAATTTTAAACAAAAGTAATATTAAACACATAATCAAATAGCGATCAAGTCTTGATCCTTACAAAATATAAACTGAAATAAGATTTAGGATAAGGAGTTGAAGAGTTTAGGGGAAGAAATTTAGGATTTAAACTTTTTATTTAAGAAGTATGACAATATATATATATATATATATGTATATATATATATATATATATATATATATATATATAAGTCGGGTTTCGTGTTCTTCGGGTAACCCGGCACATGAACCCAAGCCCAACCCGATTTATGATCGGGTTCAAATATTTGAACCCAAACCCGAACCCGAACCCGAGTATCTTCAACCATAACCCAACCCATTAACGGGTTACCCGATCGGGCTTAGGTTTAGCCCGCCCGAATTGCACCCCTAAGAATCACCAATCCCCAAATAGCCGAATCATCAAAGTCGTAGAAGAATCACCGATTCACCACGAACCAAACAACAAGCCATAATCACCAAGTTGAAGCAAGAACATCAAAGTCACCTCCAAAAATACAACTCCATAACATGCCCATCTCCGAGGACACAAGCCCACATCCATCTATCTCGTAAAAAGCATAGAGAAAGAAGCAAAGTAATAGCAAAAGGAGTTAGAACATATGTAACAAAAGCTAAGAAATATAGCTTTGACCATTTTTTGGCATGGTTAAAAGAACAAAACTAAAAAAAGGAAAATGAGGCTCAAACCCTAAATCAAACCACCAGTTGATGGTTGTGTTATGGCTGTTGCTTAATTGTCGAAGAGACGTCGAGAAGGGCCAAGATGGTTAGGGAAGATGGTGGAGGCCTCATCGAGCAAACGAGAGAGGTCACCGAGGGTCGCCGTTGGTTGGAGATGGTTGGCGAGGAGGTTAGGGATGTTGTCAAGGTGATTGGAGGACACGAGGATGGATCTTTGTCATCGAGGGAAGATACTGCGGGATAGGTCTAGAACTCGACAAGAGCTTGGAAGCAGGGTGAGATTGGCGGCGGGCATGGAGGAGCTCTTATCCACTAGTACCTGCAAATCTAGGGTTAGGGTTTCGATGGTGGGCAGCGGTTGTAGGAATTAGGGTTAGGATTTTGGGAATAGGGAAGTTTGGGGAATATAGGAAATTTGGTTTAGGGATTTGGAAATTTAGGAATTTAGAAATTTTGGGGATTTGGAAAGGGAAAGGAATTAGGGATTTGGTAAAGAGTTATCCCAAAGGAGAAACTTGCTCTGATACCATGTTGAGAAGTTGGCTCAACTTAATTGACTTAATTATTAATACGGTGGACAATACATATTTATAGGTAATGATGTGCTCATATAATCAACAATTTTGTTTGATTACTTGATAAGTTTAACATACTATGAGAGCAACGGAGATAAGAACCATTTGACCATATATATGTATGGCCAGAAAGCCGTCATAGCATATACCATGTTGAGAAGTTGGCTCAACTTAATTGACTTAATTATTAATACGGTGGACAATACATATTTATAGGTAATGATGTGCTCATATAATCAACGATTTTGTTTGATTACTTAATAAGTTTAACATACTATGAGAGAAACGGAGATAAGAACCATTTGAACATATATGTATGGCCAGAAAGCCATCATAGCATCTTTTAATTTTTAGTGTTACATAATTTTCTCTCTTAATCTTTTATACCTTGAGAGTTTCTTCCTTGAAAATGGAGTGTGTCAAACCCAAAAGAAAAGATTGCATGGAGCACTTATCATATATATTGCACTTTTTTTTGTCAAATAGAGTGATGTCGCACTGCTCTATACCATTTCTTTGTCAAATAAAGTTTTGCAGGGTCAATACCCTATTTCCGACCTTTGCATACTGGATTTTGGTTGTAATGTACTAATGTGTAGGAATGGATTTTTCTCATCCTGGGAAACGGGTGCAATCTCCATAAGCAGCTACTATCCATTTCTTTTTTTTTTCTTTTTTTCTTTTTGTGAGCTACAACTAGCCAGTTCTGTTGTTTATTTTCATCCAATTTATTCTTTCCAAATTTCTTGATTTTTCCTTTCGACAATGCAGCAGGATGTCTTGTTGAGACCCCACATGGAAGAGAACAGAAGATTTATATAGAGACCCCAAATTTTTTGGATGTAGCTTTGTTATTGTTTTTATTTTGTTGTTGAGTTTGAAACCCTATCCCCTTATTCAGCATCATAATTCTAAGAGAAATATGATTTGTACTGGCGACCCTTTTTAGGTCATGATGGAAGAAGTGTTTTGGTTATTTATAGATTTGGTCATAATCTTGATAGGAACCAGGATTCACTAGTACTCATCTGTTGAGCTGCCCATCCCTTTTGGTGATGAGGTATTATTGTTGACGAGCCACTAGGGATGTGATCCTCAAATGTAGACATGCATCACTCTTGAGTGATTTTAAAATGGGTTAATTAACTGAAACAGCTAGCACAGCTGGTATTATGCTTTCTGTCTAATTGGCATCCTAGGCTTTTGTTTGGTTCCCAAGGGCAGAAAACTACCACACTTCTCGAAAATGCCCTATGGCAGATATTGAGGACATAACCGATGGCATGGGTCAGTATGTGATGAAAATTTAGCTAATTTGCTGCACATACCCATTTGAGTAGATTCTATAAACTTCTTTAATCTGTTACTATTATAGTGTGTATTTCATATAAAGACAGCTGAAACTAGCTGGATACTTGACTGCCTTCTTCTTGTAGCTAAACTCGATGGTCTCTGAGTCAGTCATACGAGAGTTATGTATCATGCGCTCAAATAGAAGTTTCTGAGTATGAGAGTTATGTTATCATGCGCTCAAATAGAAGAACTAACAATGATTTCTTTGATCTTTCAGGGAGGTTTCATTCTAGATATGGGTGTACACTTCATTGCTGGACTTAGAATGGTAAACTTCTTATGCTTCTCATATAATTTGCACTCAATTGTTTTCAGATAGAAATTGCTACATTGTTATGTTATAAACCCTTGAATTTGGTCGGCTTGATATCTCTCTCAAATTTCCATTGTACTTTATCTGTCAAAAAGAAATTTCACATTCAAAACACGTGCAGGACAGTGCTTTAGAGACCGGTTCAACCGTAACCCGGCCACTTTTTCATGTCCGTTCTATGGATTGAACCTTTCGAAGGGTTGAACTGTCCCAAGCTGGGTCGAACCATTCAAGCTGTTTGAACACTCAAGTGGTGACCGGCTCATGAGAAACAAGAACTTCAACATAACTTTAAAAACTTGGTCACTGTGAAG
Source organism: Iris pallida (assembly GCA_029216955.1). Taxonomy (NCBI): domain Eukaryota; kingdom Viridiplantae; phylum Streptophyta; class Magnoliopsida; order Asparagales; family Iridaceae; genus Iris; species Iris pallida. Next base: position 87,854 of record JANAVB010018298.1, on the reverse strand, counting down.
GCTCAACACAGGACCTAGGAATAGAAAAAACGACGCCTTGAGGCCCTTGACCACTAGGCCATCTAAAAATTTGATGCAAAGAGTTAATATATCATCTCCTTTCAAGTTATTCTACATTAAATAGTGACTCATTCATTTGTTTTGTAAAGTTGTTGGACTGGTGTTAAGACTAAATTTGGTTATGGAGACTTGTTTATTTGTTTTGTTTTAGATACCTGTTAGAGTTATATTTAATCTCCTTTTTAGCTTACCGGAGACTGAATATGGACTTGTTAATTTATTTTGTTGATTGTTTTGTTAAGTTGTTGGGCTTGTATTAAGATCGAATATTCATTATGGAGTTATGGACCTGTTTACTTATTTATTTTCTTGAGGTAATTGGTGAAAGGAGACATATAAAAGGGAAAATAAACAACTAATGATTGCTCGTGTCCGGTAGTCATTCCTGATTGTCTTGGAACATACTACATTGCTTCTTGGCTCCTCTCCGAGAAGCTCCTCTTACCACAAACCTGATATCAGAGACGACCTTGCAAGCCCATTGTAGTTTAGTATTTACTTTTGATTCAAAATTCTATTATTTATTTCCAACTAGAAACCCCCACAAACTAGTGCCACCATGGTATCCCATAGTAAAGCATCCTTGTTCTCGACTCTTTTCTCCCTCCATGATTTGTAATGATTTGATCAAACTGAGTGTCCGCTAATATTAAGTTGGTTCTTACATGATTCCAAATGGGGCACACAACTTTGCGTTGGAGTAAAGGGACTCAAACAATTTCTCTATGATTGTTGTAGAATACACAAGTATCCAATCCTACCCAATTACATTTGTTGAGATCGTCTCTAGTCAGAAGGTTACATGTAGGCCATAGGAAAATATGAGCCTTTAAATGAGTCCTAATAGACAAAATGACTTTGGCATATTTTCCTTGCACATCCAAAAGTTGAGATTCCAATATAAGAATCTCACAGTGAACTTGCCATCACATATCCACCTCTACAAGCATGTATCTTTCTCACCTTCTAAAGGATGCCAATGTTGGAGAAAGTTAACGCGGATCTCTCTTTCATTACTACGGCTCTCTCCCATCGTTCTCCTAAATCTTGGTTTCCACTATTGGGTCTTATATTCTGCGCTTCTAGATATAGTGAGGGAAATAGGTTTTTGAGAGGGATATCACCACACCGAGGATCTTCCTAGAAGCTTATTTGGTTCTGACGGCCCAAGTTTAACTTTACCCCATCAAAGAATATATTCTTAACTTTGAAATGCCCATCCAAATCACAACTTACTAGCAGTGTTTCTATTAGCCTTTTGTGCAATTCCCCAACTTATGTTTATTTGTTTTGTTGTTGTTCTGAACTGGGAAAGGTTATAGATATTTGATAAGGTTGGAATTTGAGATTGTTAATAGGTTGTGACTCATAATAAATTAAGGAAGACCATCAATATTTTCAAGAATTAATCAATTCACAACTTTAGATGTTAAAAATAAGATATAAATATTAAATCCATTTTTTGTCATTTTAAGTAATTACTACATCTTTGAACCAAACAGTTCAAACGGTTGGAATTGAGCCGCCAGGTCAATGGTTGAGCCCTTAAAAAACATTAGTGCATGCCACGTCTACCATTTTCCAACTTTTTAACAACAAACTAGAGATCAACATATTGAAGAGCAGAGAAATAGAAAATTAACCGTAGAAGGTAAATATGGCTAAATTTGCATCAAGTACTTGGAGATTTGAATATTTTGAACTGTAGAATCTTACTTGGAGATTGTTATGTCTTTTATGCGCCTTGTCAGTATGATTGTCACCTGATGCTGGGCATTTAGTCCACTAGTTTTAAAGTCATTTCCCTTGTCTCTGTTATAGTCTAAATAGTCTCTCTTAAAAGTGGTAGTTACTTGCTTATTTTAAATAGATAACAAGTTTGAATTGCACATAATCATCTCAAGATTAGTTTATATAAGTGGGTGGAGTTTTCTTGACACAGTGACAAGGCAATATTAGCTTTTATCACTCTACTGTTACCACTCTACCTTTTACCATTCTACTGGTTTAGCAATATTGTGCATGCAGTAATTTGACTTTCAAACAGAGGGTGATGAATCTCGTTCAGATTCTCCATCCTTTTGTACTGTCACACAGATATATGATAACATTTGCTCTCTTGTACACACTTGGCCTTTAAGTAGGAGTAATGAGCCATTCAAGCTGAGTTTGATGCCTTGGAAGTTTGAATCCTTTAGGGTACATTTGGTACACAAAAGTTTTTTAATTTCCGATAAAATTTACGATGGGAAACTAATTGCTATGTTTCGTATTGGTTATAAAAAATTATTCCCATGAATTTTAGATGCTCAGGAAAACAAATTTTCCACAAATGTCGGAAACATATTCTCCGAAAATAGGTGGCTAGTTTTGTTTCCCATGGGAATAAATAGTGTTGGGCCATACTCGGGTTCGAGTCGGCTCCAGATTGAGTGGGGTCTGGTTCGGATCTAGTCTGATCGGGTTGGGTGCAAGTCGCATAGGGTTGGGTCGCCCAATCGGATCTAGTCGGGTCAGGTTCGTGTATGCGCTAATCCATATAAAACTCATCTAAAAAAATAAATCTTAACATGTTGAGTGAGACTCGAACCCATGTCAACTAAATAATAATAAGATATCTTGACCAACTGTACTATAACATAATTTGGCTACAAAAGCCAAGTTAAAGAATTACCTTCCAATAAATCAATAATGTCATATTCTTTATATGAACTATATATTCACTGAAAAATCATAAAATATACCACACATGGAAATATAATTTTTTCATGAATTTGATAGTTGATACTGGGGATTTTATTCCTAGGAAATATAGGATTCCCGACTATATTAGCATTCCATGTAACAAATGCAATCTTAAGTCTTTAGAGCACTTAATCTTGGCTTGAGGTTGAACTTTGTTAAAGTTCGTCCACTGCACAAAAACTCGAGAGTAGCAGTGAGATGTGAGGTTATATATTCATTCTATCACACCCCTTAGGTCGAATGCCCATTTTCGGAATAGATGAATTCACGATGCGATATATCTTTCTTTATAAAATCCTATTCAAATGCGTGCCAACGGATATGAAGATGGTTTTTTCTGATACCATTTTAGTTAACCAATCTTTCTAAAAGCTCAAACCATTAGGAACGAGCCAACATTATATATTTAACACCCCCGTCATGTGCGGGCCAGGATATAAGAACTTGGGTTGTACCCGCATGTGGATGAGCTTATAGCATGTGTGCACTAAGGCTAAAGCCAATGACAAATCAAACATGTAAAAACAATATAAGCCATTTAATTAGTGGAAGGGGGATTTGAATCTAGGGCCTTTACTTTAATACCATGTTAAGATCCCCTCCGGTGCACCCAAAATCTAGAGTTGTAGTGAGAGTTGAGGGTTATATATTTATTGTAACAGCTTGTGAGCTTAGCTAGCCATATTGAGACTTGGATTGATAACTTATCAAGCAGATTGAGCGGGCTTGATTAAGCTATTTTTTATTAATAGGGCTTCAAGCTCGAACCTACCTCTGGAAATGTTGGTTTTTAATTCTTCATATGTTGTAACTCATAAAATTAAACTAAGGAATGGAACCAAAGAGGTTGGGAATTATAAATCAATTCCGAAAGATTTGGCAACCACAAGCTCTACTGAGCTTAAACTATTTGAGCTTCCCTGGGCTTGAGCTTAAATTGCTTAATGATCATGGTCAAGATTAGACTATAGCTTGACTTGATTAGCTAGATAATTGAATATGAGCGAGCTGTTAATGAATCAAGCCGAGCTGTGCACTACGACTTGCTCAAATTTACAGCCAATGAGTTATGTGTAAAAGCTCTGTTCTCCATTGAGCTTGTAAAAATGATAGAAAGTTTGATTAATTTACTCGTCATTTCCTATCTAAGTTTATTGATGCCCAGTTGTATCCTAATTGGAGACGGAAGTTCAAGGAAACACCTCTATATGCATGCTAGGTTTACATGCCCTTACTATAGCAGAGTAATTTCTCTTATTTTGAAACAGATTGTTGGTTGTGAAATTAGCACAGTGTCTGCAATTGTGCGGTATGTTGATACAACTTTGCCTCCACCAGATAATATATGTTCCCTATTGTAAGTCCCTTCTACCAGATTCCTTCTGAGTTGATTATCTGTAATGATCCAATTACGATTGATTGGCTTTTCTTGTGTAGTCAATTGGAGAATGGATGTGCTGGGGTTTTCGTAATGGCAGTGTCTTCAACATCACCGAAGGTGAATATAACAAGTTTCCTTATTTTGGTTTCCTGATTATTGATTGAAATTTGTCTGCTGTATGTTTGTTCCATGACTCGTATTATTCACCAGCTGTTTGGCCAACTCAAAACGTTAGGACTTAGGAAGCATTCATGTTTATCATAAATGTCTACATATCTTGTCCGATTCGTGCCTCTAAGTGTTTGTCCTCAGATTATTTGGCGAATCGATGGGACAAAGGGTGCACTGCAAATTGAACGTGGTACTGGTAACGGGAAGCATGGCTATGTGGTAAGCAGAAATCAGCTCTTGTATTATATCCAAAATTTCACATATTACATTAGTCAATTTGTGTAATGAGCTTCCTGAAAGAACCTGTGAGGAATGCCTGGTATTCTGATCATAAATGTTACATTTGCAGGTTTTGCTTTATTCAGCAGATGGGAACTGTCAAAAAACCTTCTATCCATTTTCTGGAGTAACTGAAGAGTTGAAGTGTTTTGTTCATGACATTGTTCAAGCTTCTAGTAAGGTATGATGCTCTTTAAATCATAAAACATTACTCTGCACAAACCACCTTTAGGTATCATGCTTAAAACCATGAATCCAGTTCGCGGAAAGGTATGGAAAATGCCCATTGATTTTCCTTTCCGATGTTTGGAAATGCCAAGGAATTTGGAAAGGAAAGTGAATACTTCAAGGTGGGAAAGTGATTTCTTGCTTGGATGGATGGGAATCATTTCCCCCCTAATTTTCCTTCCATTGGGAATCACTTTCCTTTCCTCCTCAATTCCTTTGGCACAAACATAGGAAAGTAACCCTTTCCTTTCCCAATCTCATGATTCCGCAAACCAAACGAGGTCTTAGTGTGCTTTGTGCTCAAGATTTTGAGAGGAATAATCAGCATATTATATGAGCTTAGTTTTAGTATAATACTAAGTTTTTTCTTTCTTTTTTTTCTTTTGACAATTGATATTATTTGGTGTAAAGTGGAATAATTGATAGCTTTATTGATATTGAGAGACACATATATATAGGAGAGGCTAACCCCTCTCCAATTGTTCTAAGCAATGTGGGACTAAAGTCCACTAACTAATAGTTCTAATATAACACTTAACACCCTCCCTCAAGCTAGAGCATAGATATCAATCATGTCCAGCTTGTTACATAGAGATTGAACCAGAGGACCCAAAAGAGGCTTTGTGAAGATATCGGCTATCTGGTCGCCGGTCCTCACATGTTGAAAATTTATCACTCCCTTTGTATACTCATCAAGAACAAAGTGGATATCAATTTCAATATGCTTCGTCCTTTCATGAAATACGGGGTTGGTGGCAATATGGATAGCAGATTGGTTATCACACCATAGATCTGCCGCTTGAGATCCTATGTCTTCTTCCAGTTCTTGTAAAAGATGCTTCATATATAATACCTCTGATGTGCCATGAGCAATGGCTTGATATTCTGCTTCTGAGCTTGAGCGTGCTATCACACTTTATTTCTTGCTCTTCCATGACACTAGATTCCCTCCAATAAATACTGAGTAACCAGATGTAGATCGTCTATCTGTCAGGCTTGCTCTCCAGTCAGCATCAGTAAAACACTCAATACGAGTGTGCTCATGATTCTCCATCCGAATTTTTTTCTGGATTCTTGACTAGATAATACAGGATTCTGAGAACTGCCTGCCAGTGTGGAACTCTTGGAGAAGCCATATATCTACTTGCAACACTCAATGCGAAAGAAATGTCCGGACGAGTCATGACCGCCAAGTAGTTGAGTTTTCCAACTACTCGATGATACTGATTTGGATTGGTCATTAGGGCCCCTTCGTCTGGAAGTAACTTTGCCCATGGATCCATAGGTGTGGTTGCTCCCTTGGCTTGCATCACGCATGCATCATTTAGTATGTCCAGCACATACTTTTTCTGGGACTTCCCGCTTACTTCATGTAACCTCAATGCCCAAGAAATAGTTCAAGGATCCTATATCCTTGGTTTGAAATTGTTCTCCCATAAACTTCTTGAGGCCTGCAATACCCTGGCTGTCGTCTCCAGTTATTACAATATCATCAACATAGACACCAAGTAGTATCCTTCCAGCTAATGTCTGTCGGTAGAATACCGAATGATCATTCTTTGATTGACACAGACCAAACTGAGTAACCACATATGTAAATCGACCAAACCATGCACGAGGTGATTGTTTTAGACCCGCAAGTGACACACTTTACCCTCCCTTGTAACGAACCCGGGAGGTTGCATCACATTTACTTTTTTATCAAGATTTTCGTGGAGGAAAGTATTTTTGATATCCAACTGAAGCAATGGCCAGTCATAGCGAACTGCTAAGGCCAACAGTACACGAACATATGTCATTTTGGCAACTGGAGAGGTCTCAAAATAATCCTCAACATAGGTCTGAGAATATCCTTTAGCTACCAGACGAGCCTTTAGGCGATCAAGAGAGCCATCATGTTTCACCTTGATAGTGAAAATCTATTTGCAACCTACTGCCTGTTTACCGGAAGGTAAATCAACTAAGTCCCAAGTATGATTTGTCACGTCTCGATCCCGCAGAGTCCTTTCGTCCTCGTTTTGGACTCTGTGGAACCATTCGTCCTCGCTTGGACGTGATGCGGTGTAAGCCTAAGTTGCGCTTGCACAAGGCTAAGACATGCACAATGACAAAATAGACAAGATATACAATACGCAGAGGAACATATTGCAAACATTTGAAGCAGCAGCGGACACATTGCAGAATATGAATTGAACACAATGGTAACATGAAGCAATATATCTTTTTATTGATATCTTTGAACAGATTACAAGCTCTCGTTTTTCTCTGATATAATACCATACTTGGCTTACAATCTCTTAGGAACTTTACAAAAGTACAATGATCCCGTCCCATACATTACATCTCTTTATATACAAAACCAACTCTTTGCATCAGATGTCCATCTCTTGGCATCTCTTATGATTTCTGGCTCCTGAGGATGAGGCTCAGGCTATCGCTTCGGACTATCCATCTCGATTCATCTTGCACCTACGTGCAAACTGATGATAGGTCGGTATATCAACATACTGGTGAATGTGAACAAAGACTACATCGTTTGAAACGATCACTAATTCATTTAGTGAGAAAACATTTCTTGTGATATAATCTTGCTACTTTTACCTATATTTATTTCATGCAGTACAGAGTCATATTTCATCTTTTGAAAAACATTTTCGAAAAGCCAATATATCATTTCTTTCATTTCAAGCATACGTGGGACTATTCATTTCATGCACGATGACTATTCTTTTATTGTGAAGTGCACAGCGTGTTTCATGAGCCATATCATTTCTTTAGAACATATTTGCAACAATTCATTCCTTGGGGCATAGCAATTTCGTTGATTCAAAACATGTTCATTTGCATAACATATCATTCTTTAGGGGCAATGCAAACTTTTCATATGGAACAAATATTCATAAGAGCAATTTATGATAAAAACGTAAAGCATTTACGGACATCACTTATGCAGTGATTCTTACCCATAGCCGACAGTTTATCCCTGCACAAGACAAGGATTAGCATAAACATAATGTATTCAATATTGTTCCCTGTTCGTCTTTGTGTTGTTAGCTCGAAACCAGACATTCTATATGTATGCCATCGATTAGCAGCTGCGACTCAAGGCTCAGTTCTGCACTAACATATGTGTAGTCCAGCAGCTGTGACCCAAGGTTCAACTCTGCACTGATATAACACATGCTAGCAGCTGCGGCTCAGGGTTCAGTTCTTCACTAACCGATATCCTATTTATATGATGGTCTATGGGTCCGTTCCCATGATTAGCTGCTGTGACTCATGGTCGCTAATAGACACAACATCCCCCCTAATTGCGAGGTCTAACATTTACCTCAGGGATGCTATTACAATCTCTTCCGGGCCGATCGATTCCCAGCATCCCAGGAACCGTTGAGAGACTATTACCTTGTGCACAAGTTGTCCGAGATCAATGCATGAACTATCCCTTCTATCAAATAAAACCATTCAATGCACATATTATCAATCAACAATCATTCTGTCTTTTCTCTTCTTTTCGTATAACAGAGCCAATAGCTCATCTTTTTCATTTCATTCATTCAAACAACAGAGTCATAGCTCTTTTTCGTTCATTCATTCGATCGATACAATTGTCGTCATTCATTCATTCGTTTCAGCATACAATCAGGCACAAGACAATCTTTGGCTAAGCATAGTAACATTTCTATAATAGTGAGCATAGCGGTCTACTCTTTTCATAGCTTACTAATCAGGGACATGTGAGTATTCTCTTTTCTCTTCGTATTAAGCATCGGTTCATTGATTTGAGGCAACATAACTTTTAGCATGACATCATCTCATTTGATTTAACATGGCAACAGTTCATTTCTTATTATCAGGCAACAATCTTCTTTTTAGCATACAAGTTATCTCTTTTCTTGTTCTTAGCATAGCAACGTGTGGATTCTCTTATAAACATACTCAATGATTATCATCTTATTATTAGCAATAGCATTCATTCAAAAACTCAGATTTTTATTAGGCGTAAGCAAATCAGAAAATGAGTCTTCGTCCACTCACCCAGATCAATCGTCTTCAGTTGCAGAACCAGCAATCCGATCTTTCTGTTTATCTAGTGCCTTCGCGGAACGGGGTACTACATGATTCTCCTGAGAGCTTTTATCTTCTCGTTCATAGTAGCACGCCAACCAGGATGTTTGAGACCCTCCTCAGCATTTTTGGGAATCTAAATCCCATCAATAGTAGCCACCAGAGACTGAGTGTGACTTGTAAGTCCTTTGTAGCTGTCAACATATAAGGAATAATCACGATATGCACGACGAGGACGAACTGCCGGTGGAGAAGGGGGTCTGCTGGTGGAATAGGCGAAGCTGTTGGTGGAATAGGCGGTGGCGAATCAGTAGAGCCAGAGGAGGATAACTCTGTAGGCATCAGTGGCGATGTTTGTGCTGGTGACATCGGCACTGACTAATCGGTGTATGTGGACCATCAGACCGGGTGACTTGCTCGGTAAGGGAGGGCACCCGTACGGGAGACTGTTGTGTTTGATCAGAAAATAGCAAAAACTTCGCTTCTGGATAAACTTGGGGAACAGGATCCGTTGTTTGTGGAAGTGGAGGAAATTCGGTTCCAACAAAGGTAATAACCCGAGTGAAAACATATTTCTTCAAGACGGAAAAAAATATCGATACCCTTTTTGATGTTTAGGATACCCAAGGAAAATACATTGTATTGCCTTAGGATCTAATTTAGAAAGAGTCGGTCGGGTATCCCGAACATAGCATAAGCAACCAAAAATTCTGAGAGGCAGAGGAAATGACTATCGTCCGGGATATAGCCTAGAAAATGGAGTATTATCATTGAAAACTGACGATGGCATGCGGTTAATAAGATTACAAGTGGTAAGAACCGCATCCGCCTGGGGACCGATTCCGGCCCAAAGTTGGAGTATTACCAAAAAATCTTTCTAAAAGGCGCGATTAGGCGGCGCCTAGGCGCCGCCTAGGCGCTGGGCGGCGCGGCGGCGCCCAACTTTGGGCCGGAATCGGTCCCCAGGCGGACCTGGAAGAAAGGCGGACCTAGGCGGCCGCCTAGGCGCTCGAGGCGGTGGGGCGGCCGCCTAGGCGGACGTGGTCGTGGCAGGTGGGCGGCCGCCTAGGCGGGTACGACTTTATTTTGAATTTTTTTTTATGTGCTGTACAGGACCCGTCCGACCCGAAACCCGAATGGCTTCACCACAAAAACAGAGGAGAAGAAGGAAAACATCAGCTTAAAAAAAAAAATCAGCCGCAGCAGCAAAAGAGGAAGAAGAAGAAGCAGCAGAGGAAGAAGGAGAAGCAGCAGGAGGGAAGGAACAGGTTAGGGTTCTCACCTCTATTCTTCTCAATCTTCTTCTTCTCTTCTCTTCTTCTTCTCTAATTTGGTGAGCAGCAGCAGCAGCATATTAGGGCCGCCTGTTTTTTTTTCTTTCTTTCTTTCTTTCTCCTTCTCAATTTTCTTTCTTTCTCTTTCTCTTTCTCGTGACACTAATTTGGTGAGCAGCAGCAGCAGCATATTAGGTTGCTGTTTTTTTTTTTTTTCCTTTCTTTCTTTCTCCTTCTCAATTTTCTTTCTTTCTCTTTCTCTTTCTCTTTCTCGTGACACTAATTTGGTGAGCAGCAGCAGCATATTAGGATTGCTGTCACCCGCCCCTCCCCCCTTTTTTTTTTCCCTGCACAAATAATGAATAGAAATATATAAAGAATGTTAAAAGTTATGAAATACTATTGCAAATTATATTATTTGCTTTCAAATTATATTATTTGAATAGAAATATATTGCTTGCATTTTATATTATTTGCTTTCATTTTATATAACATATTTTTATTGCGTAAAATAGAAAAATGTCTGGAAGTGGATCTAATACGGCATCCTCTGACAATGTCAATGTTTCAAGTTCATCGGTGCTTCGGCGTTCCTCTACTGATATTGGATGGGAGTACGGTGCATTGGTTGATCCTACAAATCTAGACAAATTAAAATGCAAATTATGTGGCAAAATTTGTTCTGGAGGGATTTATAGGATCAAACAACATATAGGTCATATTAAGAGAAATGTGGCTTCATGTCCGAGATCTACGAAAGAAGATCAAGATAAATGCAAGGCGGCTATTGAAGCTAGCAAAGTCAAGAAGAATGAGAAGAGAAAACAAGAGGAAAGCATAAGGGAAGAGGTACAAATTGAAGATCAAGATGAAGAAGAAGAAATTGAAATTGTGGGATCAAGAAAAAGACCACATTTTCTTGGAGCTATGGACAAATGGGCTACATCCATCAATCCCGATATTGGGACAAATCCGACAAAGAGGCTAAGACAACAAAATATGAATGAGGCATTATTTAAAGAAAAGACGGAAGCTGTGCATCAATATTTGGCTAAGTGGGTGTATGAGGCCGGCATACCTTTCCATGCTATTACCCTTGATAGTTTTGATCGGTTTATTGAAGCGGTTGGTCAATTCGGTCCAGGTTATCGGAAGCCAAGCCAATATATGTTGAGGGAACCACTTTTGAAGAAAGAGATGGAGAAAACTAAAGAGTCACTCAAGAAGCATGAAGAAGAATGGACTAAAAGTGGTTGTTAAGTTATGACCGACGCTTGGACCGACCGTAAGAGGAGGAGTATCATGAACATGTGCGTCAATTGTATTGAAGGTATGATGTTTTTTTTTTTTTGCTTAATGGTAAATTTCATATATTTTTTGCTTAATGGTAAAATTCATATATTTTTGTTTAATGGTAAAATTCTTAAATTTATATATTTTTTGCTTAAGGTACAAGTTTTCATTCTTCACAAGAAGCTTCAATAGATGCACACACTGGAGAATATATATTCCATTATGTTGACAAGTGCATTGAAGAAATTGGGCCCAAAAGTGTAGTTCAAGTTGTGACGGATAATGCGTCGAACAACATGGCGGCCGCCAAGTTATTGAAGGAGAAGAGGCCTACTATTTTCTGGACCTCGTGTGCCACTCACACAATAGATCTTATGCTTGAAGGGATTGCTAAAATTCCGAAGTTCAGAGATGTGATCGACAAAGCAAAGACATTCACAGTGTTCATTTATTCTCATCATAGGACATTGGCTATGATGAGAAAATATACAAAAAGACGTGACATAGTGAGACCGGGTGTGACTAGATTTGCAACGGCATTCTTGACTTTGCAAAGTATGTTTGAGAAGAAGCATCAATTTCATGCAATGGTGGGTTCTTCTGATTGGGAATCAAGCAAATTGTGTCATGGTACCGCAAAAGGAAAGAAAGCCTATGCCATTGTGGTAAGTGCAAGCTTTTGGTCGGGTGTAGCACTATGCTTGCGATTGTTTGCTCCATTAGTCAAGTTACTTAGATTGACCGATGGAGATAAGAAGCCATCAATGGGTTTTATTTACGGGGAGCTCAAGCAAGTAAGAGAACAAGTAAAGATTGTGTTTCAAAACAATGAGATGAGCTATAGGCCGATCATTGAAATCATCGATTCAAAAGCCACCGGCCGTCTTGATAGCCCCTTGCATTTGGCGGGCTACTTACTAAATCCTTATTATGCATATAAGGATACTAGTAGCTTTGATGATCCAACACTTAATGATGGTCTTATACAATGTGTTGAGACTTTCTTCTCCGACGATTTGGACATGCAAGATCGAATCATGAATGAGGAGCTAGGAAGATACAAGATGAGAGAGGGTTCATTTGGAAGAGCCTTAGCACTAAAAGGATGTACAAACAATGATGACAAGTATAATCCAGGTATAATTATTTAAAAATGTTTGTCTTAAGTTTCATTGAAATTTTATTTGCTACTAATTTACTTTGATCAATAGTACTTTGGTGGTCAAACTATGGAGGGTCTACTCCCAACTTGTTGAAAATTGCAAAAAGAATTCTAGCTTTAACAACTAGTTCTTCCGGATGTGAGAAAAATTGGAGCACCTTTGAAGGGGTAAGTTTAATATAATTATAATTAGTTCTTTAACAACTAGATCTTTCCTTGCAATATCTAACTTTGTAGTTTATATTTTTTTTTTATGTAGATACATACAAAGAAGAGAAATAGGCTAGATGTGGAAAGGTTGAACAATCTAGTCTATGTGCAATTTAATGCAAAACTTATAAACAAGAAGAAAAGAGAAGTGACAGATGATGTACTACATTCTAGTGAGCCAATCCATACTCAAGGATGGGTTGTAGAGGGTGGAGATGATGATGAAGATGATAGTGGACCACATGAGGGACTTACTTGGACAATGGTTGGACAAGCATCGGGTGCGGACGACTACTTACAACCTAGAAGAAGTAGCAGAAATGTCGTGCCAGAACAAGTTGAATCAAAAACCGAAGATGAAGGAGATGAGGACATTGAGTGTGAAACTGATGGTCCTTCTATGGCTTTTGTTGATTATGAAAATGAAGAAGTGGGATCCATGCCGACGGACACTTAGAAGAAAGAGAGGAGATATTCTTATTTTGTTGCTATAATATTGTTAGCTACTTGAATTATGTTTGAACTTGTAGTCTTGTCTATGTTGTCTTGAACTATGAATTTGACTTTGTTTACTTATTATGAGAAACTTTAAAATTGGAGTATAATTTTCACTTTAGCATATTTTAATTCCTATGTTTTTTGCGGTGACCGCCTAATATTAGAAGGCCGTCTAGGCCCCGTCTAGGCGGCCTAGGCGCTAGGCGGTAGGTGGCCGCCCGCCTAGCGCCTAGCGCCTTTTACAACCTTGCACGTGAGTAACCATCAACAAATGTAACAAAGTACTTAAAATCCATTATTGATTCAACCGGAGAAGGTCCCCATACATCAAAATGACCAACTCGAAAGGAGCGGATGCAATTTTATTGTGACTCACCGAATAGGGAACCAGGTGATGCTTAGCCAAACTACACGACTCACAATACTCACAATGAAAAGAAGCTGGGATATCTAAAGAAGGGTATATTTTCTGGAGAGCTTGAGTTGATGAATGGCCTAACGGACAATATAACTCGAAAGGATCGAGTTTCACGTCGGCACAGACAACAGAAGAAGGTACGTCAAACAGGTACAAGCCTCCAGCCACATGTCTCTTACCAACAGTCTTTTCAGTTTTCAGGTCATGAAAAACATAACCACCAGAAAAAAAATATTACCGAGCAATGCAGTTCACGAGCAATTTGACTAATTGAAATTAAACTGAACGGGTTCCCAGGTGTAAGAAATACAGAATTGAGCGACAGCCCGGAAGAAAGACTGGCACTTCCACGTCCTCGGACTGTCAGGGAACCTCCATTGACAACAGTAATGCCAGAAACATGACGGACATTGTCATGCCCCAGAACCGGAATACCGGAGAGCGGGGGCAGACATAGCCAGCTACGTATAATGAAATGGGATCCACTCCACTATACGGTCACGGCTGTCTAGATATATGAGGGTTTATCTACAAGCCAACAGTCTCCTATGGTCAATAACAAGCCTAGTGTCTCAATCACAAGTAAATATTACAAGATGTAAGATCACCAAATATACAATAGTAAGGCGTCCCAAACATTACATATTCAGCTGATCATGAAGCTAGTCGTTACAAAAGGTGAGGACTAGCAATAGTTTTAGTCATACATGATCAACCCTAGGTTGCCAATCATGTTACAGCCCGTAGGCAGATAGTAAGTAAAATGTACACGAGCTAACACTGGCTCGGCGGCTAAACGCCTCAACAGAATAATTTTACAATAGAGTGGGAGAGCAAAAAAAATAAACCCACTCGTTGCCCTGGTTACGCCTGGTGTTCACCATCGGGCTGGAAAACCGGTATATCCTCTGGTGCTACTCCGGTATCTGGCCATACAAAACCAGCTGGGTTAGACCCCAGAAAGAGCAAGTGCCACAAGGAGGCTTCACTTAGGAACTAAAACCAGCAAATTAGCACAAGAGTACAATTACAAAATAAAAGACAGTAATTAAAAGAAACATGGCAGGTGATATATAAAAGACAATCTTGTACAGAATCAATAAAAGACATGACATATTGGAAAAAGCATGACAGGATGATATACGATGAGATAACCATGGGACTATTCAGATAACCAGGTTACAACCCGTAAACCAAACAATGACCGGGGTTGTAACCCTTCGTCTGAACAGAACTTGGTTTCTCCCACCATTTATCGGCAAGATAAGTATAAGAAATCAGGTCAAGTAACAATCTTGTACATGATCAAGACAAGACTAGACTGATTGAACTTCATCCAACATTTCACGGCCAAGCAATAAGTACGGCTTGATACTTTAACTAACTAGGGTTATCACAAGCCTAATTACTAGCAAGATGCAGCGAGATTCTTCCAAGTCCAGTTACCCGCCTGCTGCTACCTGAGTGACCCCAGCAAAGAAAAGGAAAAAGATAGCATGATATAGCAGACACACTGTAGTAAGATACATGTGTCCTAAGGAAGTGCCACACTCGACGGAGGGCTGGGAATGCGCTCATCTCGACGGATAGCAACAAATCCCTAGTATAAATATATATATAAGACCGGAATCAAAGGGGCAACAGGTAACTGGGAAAGTCTCTCCATGAACTACTGGATTATTCTAGTAATTAGCCTTAGTCCATTTCAGTGGGTAACCCTGACCGTGGTACTCAGGGGTCCCCGTCCTAGACATGATGCAAGACAAGACGGGTTCATTTGTACAAGCACAATCGTCCACGGTGTCAAGGTCATTCATACTTATCATGTCAGGCAGCCGTCGCAACGGCTTTACCAGAAGTATCATGTCAAGAGTGCGTCACGGCGGGCCACTATCAAGAATTATCATGCCAAGTTATCATGTCAAATTATCAGGTCAAGTCTATTTGTCAGGAGTGCACCACGGCGGGTCACTATCAAGAATTATCATGCCAAGTTATCATGTCAAATTATCAGGTCAAGTCTATTTGTCAGGAGTGCACCACGGCGGGTCACTATCAAGTCATACCAGTTATCAAGGGGGAGAGAAACTTGCACAATTAAATAATAATATATTTATAATATATATATTCTTGAAGCCAAGGAGAAACTCTACAACTTTCATGTTGGGAGTGGGAAGAAATTCTGACCACAAATCAAGCAAATAAAACATTTAAACAATCAAAGTGGACCCCATGAGGCCCAAAAGTGGGAGAATATTCATGCGGTCAAGGAGAGTGGGAGGCCACCCATGCGGCTCCAAAATTATTTAAATGAAATCAGTCAAACATTTAAGGCCAGCAAGCCATATGCGGCTAGCATACAATTGTGCATGCGGCCAAGAGTGGGATGCCATCCATGCGGCCAAGGATGGGTGGGAGGCCATGCGGCTCCAAAATTAAATGCCAGCAAGAAATATTTCTGCAAATCAGAAAAGACAAGGAGAGTGGGACCCGCAAAAATGCAAGCTTTCACTTCAGCAAGCAAGTCAACTAAAAGAAGCTATGTGGGACCCCCCAAAATTAATGCAATAAGAAAAGGTTCACGTGAGCTACCTAATTAATGGTTCACGTGGCCAAAATATTAGATAGTGGGAGAAGGGAGCCTATGCGGCTCACCTTTGATTCCATGCAAATAATAATATTATTTAATGGCCAAGGGCCATGCGGCTACTGAATGTCTAAGGGTCAGTAATGGAATAAAAGGCCATTGGCCAATAGTGTACTTGGCCATGCGGCTAGTCATGCATGCTTGCAGGCAATGCGTTTAATATATGCATTAAATAATAATATATACACAATATATTAATATATTAATATATTAATATATATCACAGGTACATGCATGCGGCTGACTTCTCCAAGGAAGGGCATAAAAAAATATATAAATTAGTAAGGACTTAAATGCATTAAATGCATTCAAATGCATTCTTATGCGGCTACCTTCTCAGAATGCTTTAATCCAAGCATTAAAGCATAAAACATAAAATAGTAAGGGCCTAAATGCATTAAATGCATTCAAATGCATTCTTATGCGGCTACTTGGGAAAGGCATTTAATAAATGCATTCAAAAAATGCATTTCAAGGAAAAGCATTATTATAATGCTACTTTAGTGCATTAGGAAAATTCAATTCAAGAAAGCATTACTATAATGCTTGTCCTGAAGCTTATGCGGCTACTTGCTAGCAATGCATTATATGCGCCACTTCTTAACCAATATTATTATATTTTAAATGCTTCAAACCCATGCATTAAATGCATGCCAGAACACCATCTCACGATGGCATTAAGTGTTGTACGTAAATTATCATGTACCATTAAATGATTTATCATGCAAGCAGTTGTCAGGCCATGCGGCTATATGCATTAAATGTACTTTGCTTCATACGGCTGAGTGCCAAAAATGTCCATGCGCCTCAGTCAAATCCAATAGGTCAAATTTGGACCAAACGAAATTCTTTGCAACATGGGATCAACTTAGCAAAATATGCAAGTTTGATAGATCAAAATCCTGGAAACCGAAAAATACCACAAAGCTAGATCTATCAAAATTTAACCATGGAAATGAAAAATGCCAAGTACTAAAGTGGTTTAGAAACACATGAAGAAGACAATGGAACAATAAAAATGGGGTTTCTCCATGAAGCAAGATGCACTTGCCTAAGCTCTCCACTCTCTCCTGGTAGGTGAAGAGTAAAGATGGAGAAGAAGAAATGAGTAATGAGTAATAATGGAAGAGAGAGAGTGGGATTGATATTTATGGTGGGAGTGGTGGTAGGTGGGAGTGGTTCTCCACATGATAAACCAAAACAAGCAAGGTCAAATAAACCGAACCAAGCCAATGCAATTACCATGATGGACCATAAGCCAATTAAACCAATCAAACAAAATTAACCAAATTTAACTAATCATGATTAAACAAAAATACGGGTCCAAAACACGTATACGTACAGTAAATACGTATTACGAATTTGGGACACTACAGACATGGACATAATAATGTATCATACCTGCATCACCAGTCATGTGAGCAGACGCACCAGAGTCAATTACCCACTTATTTGGCTTTACTATACATGCTGCTGAGTATCCGGCTGTAGCTCCAGACGTGGAAGCTTCACCACGACGTTGAGCCTGGAATTCAAGAAACTCTGTATATGAGTCTATAGTTATCTGAAGGACAAAGAAATCGTTGGAGTTATCATTTCTATCTATCACTAATATGGTTGATGTTAAGAAAAAACCTCTTGCGGGAAGGCTGGCTAGAGATTTCTTGTAAAAATACTAGCTCTTGTCAGTTCATAATGAGAATAGTGAAATTTTGATTCTATGGATTATTCCCCTTAGTTTAAAGTCACTTGGAGCGTCGATCGCCTTACTCAGATCTATCTTGATGAAATAGTTCGGCTGAATGGGATTCCAGTATACATTGTCTCAGATCGGGATGGGCGATTTGTGTCACGCTTCTGGTGTAGTCTTCAGTCAGCAATGGGGACCAAGTTGAAGTTTAGCTCAGCATCAAGGTGTAATTTGGTCCGGTCCGGGCCGGACCGCGCCTAAGAAAATTGGGCTCAATCGGACTTGGTCCGGGCCCAGCCCGGACCGGAGGCAACAGCGGGCCGGACCTGGCTCGGCCCGGTTCTTGGGATCTGAGCCTAGCCCGGCCTAATGACCCGGCTTGGGTAGTGCTGGGCCGGGCCGGTCTGGTTCAACGGGCGGGCCGGTTCGGGCGGGTCTAGCGGGCCGGTCTGGTCCAATTTTTTTTTTTGAGTTTTTTTTTATTGGATTTAAAGTTTTTAAATTTTTTTTTATGTTCTTTTCTTTTATTTTATTTTAAGTTTATTTTATTATTTTGTTCTTTTTAAGTTTTCTTTTAATTTATTTTATTTTTTTTGTTTCTTTCTAAGTTTTAATTTCTTTTGTTTTATTTTTCCCTCATCCTTTATCCGGGCTTGGGATCGGCAATGCAAGCTTTGCTTGTCATAGGCAGAGTTAAAAAAATTTGTTTCAAGTTTATGTTTTTTTGTTATTTTTTGATTATTTTGTTATTTTATTTTAAGTTTTTTTGTTCTAAGTTTTATTTGTTTGTTTTTTGTTTTTTTCTTGTAAGTTTTTGGTTTTGTTTTGTTTTGTAAGTTTTTGGTTTTGTTTTTTGTTTTTTTCTTGTAAGTTTTTTGTTTTGTTTTTTCTTGTAAGTTTTTGTTTTTTTTTGTTTTTGTTTTTGTTTCTTGTTTTTAAGTTTTCTTTCCAAGTTTTTTTAAGTGTTGTTTGAAAGTTTATCTGGCTTCAACCGGCTCCTCTTTACGCTCAAAATCCTTGATCTTGCACTAAAACATGACTCCGATGCTACCGTGGGCACCGGGACCATTAGTAGATCACGTGCTATGATAGAAAGTACAAGAAATCTTTTGTCGTTTTTTTTCCACCATTCTAAAATGGTGAAGTGATTTGAAGATTCCTCTTCTTCTTCTTCATAAGAACTAAGATATAAAGACAACTCTTGAGTGGTTAGGAAGAGCGTTTTTGTTTCTTCCTTTTTAATATACAACTGGCGTGGTCGACTATGCCAAAGCTACTACTAGTACTCACTTGAGTTGGTTGGGTCGACACAACTTTGTCTTCATAAAGCATTACTAATCTTTCCAACACTACCTTAGTTCTACTTTCAAGTCAATAACATCAATATCCATGTTTTCTGCATAGTCATCTAAAAAAGCCTCTACACCCTCTAATTTGATCGTAGGATCAAAAATGGAAGACAAACAATATAAAAGAAGTACATCACCCCAATATTTAGTGAATGTAGCTTCCATTTTTTTTTACAACATAGTCAAAATTAGGAATTTTTCTATATTTAGAAAATAAGTAAGACATGTTACAAAGTTTCCGTAAAGCTAAACAAGAAGTAGGATAATAAACACCAGAAAGAGTACATGCAGCATTGTAAAAAGTTTCTAAAAATTCACAAATAGAACAAGCAACTATCCAATCATCTTCAGTTACTCTATATTCAAAATTGTGATCCATATTGCTAAAATATGTAATAACATCCTTAAAGGGAATTGCGGATTTCAACATTAAATATGTTGAATTCCATTTATATGATACATTCTTAACAAATCTTCTAAAACGAATATCAAAATGTGCACATGTGGTTTTAAAAGCTTGTTGCCTACTTGGAGACGTGTTCAAGCTATGTAAACAATTTCTAAGAGTCTCTAAATGTGTACTAAAAAATTCGAGACATTTTTTTACAACTAAGTTAATAATGTGGCAAGCACACCTAATATGCAATAATCTACCTTCCAAAATATGTTGAAATAGTAAAGACAATGAAGATATAGCAGAATTATTATTACTTGCATTGTCAAAAGATACAAATAATATTTTATGGTGAATATCGAAGTCACGCGCGTGTTTTGAAATAGCACCTGCAATTGCAGAGCCCGTGTGTGAAAATTTCAAAGTTTTTAAACATACGATGTGCTTTTGCAACATCCATTGTAAATTTATGTAGTGTGCCTTGATACAAATATAAGCATAATTTTGCTTACTTGTCCAAATATCTGAAGTAATAGAAATTTTACTAACATGCGACAATGTTTCTTTTAAAGCAACTTTCATTTCCTTAAAAAGTCTCTTAGCCTCTTTTCTAGTAGCACCTCTAGTAACTTTACTAAAACATGGATTTAAAGAAATTGTGGCATAATCATATAAAGATTCACTTTCACCCGAAGTGAATGGAAGTTCATCAGCAATAATATATTTAGTAAATTCAGTTTTATGACGGACAACAGAACAGGAAAACGTACTCATTGAAGAACCCGCGGCGCCTCCAAAACTTATCTGAGTTTGGATCGCCAGAATTGAGCTCGGGTCGTGGCATGTATCGTGGTGTCTTGATATGGTACCCGTGCCACCTCTCCTCTTCCATTTGTATATGTGGGAACATTTCTTGCATTGTGCCGCGTACGGAACTGGTTCACCTTTCTGATCTAAAACAAGTGAGCCATCAGGTTTAGTTTCATTAAGAATAACAAAAAAATTTCAATACTTTGATTTTTGCTTCCTCTTTACAACATTTTGGGTAGTGCTAGCAACTTCAAGAGGCGAACCAATTAAATTCTCAGGAATAGGATTTTGCTCAAAAAAGTATTATAATATTCAAAAGTATGTCCGACAGCGTCGGTAGGTTGGTTTGAACCTTGTACGGCCATTTTAAATAAACAAATAAAAATAGAGAAACAATTAAAAAGAGGAAGGATACCGAAAATAAAATAAACTGAAAATTATTTTTTCCTCAAAAAAGAGAGATGGAGGAAAGAAAACTATTTTGTAAATGTGAAATAAAGAAAAACAATTAGAAAGTCGTAGGGCGCCGGAATTGCTTCTTGAAACCTTCTTGTGAGCTTGAATTTTTTTATGTATGGAATGAATGGTTTGTGTTTGAAAATTGGGATTTATGGCCTATTTATAGGAATTATTTGAAGCCAAATTACCCTCCCACTCTCCAAATAGAGTTGTTGTAAAGGTTTTTTTTGGTCATTTTTGGCAAAAATGACCAAAATATCCCCTAAAACGGTCAAATAGTGGGCGCTTTTTGGTAAATGGGGGGCCCAAACATTCAAAAAAAATCGAAAAAAAAACCAAAATCCGGTTCACCCGGACCGGGCTTGGACTCGGTTTATTGAACCCAGCCCGGACCAATAGGATGGCAGGTTCGGGCGGGTCGGGCTAGCTGGCAGGCCGGGTCGGGCTTTATGGGAGCGGGCTTAGGCGGGCCCGGTTCGGTTTGCGGGCGGACCGGACCGGACTGGATGACACCTTGAGCTCAGCATATCATCATCAGATCGATGGCCAAACAGAGCGGGTGAATCAGATTCTCGAGGACATGTTACGATTCTGTGCGATCGACTTGAAGTCAAGCTGGGACGTTCACCTACCGTTGGCCGAATTTGCATATAACAACAGTTATCAGTCCAGTATTCAAATGGCGTCGTATGAAGCTTTGTACGACCGGAAGTGCAGATCACCTATTGCTGGGACGAAGTCGGAGAACGACAGATACTTGGCCCGGAACTGGTGGAGCAAACTATACAAAAAGTTAAGTTGATAAGAGAGAGACTGAAGATAGCACAAAGTCGGCAGAAGAGCTACGCCGACACTCACCGACGACCCCTTGAATTCCTGGAGGGCGATCACGTGTTTCTGAAAGTCATGCCTATGCGTGGAGTCACGAGATTTGGAGCTAAAGGAAAGTTGAGTCCAAGATTTGTCGGTCCTTTCGAGATATTGAAGCGAGTCGTCCCAGTAGCTTATCAGATTGCATTGCCGCCAGCATTGTCGGATGTGCACGATGTTTTCTACGTCCCTCAGTTGCGGAAGTACGTGCACGATCCGAGCCATGTGGTAGATTTTGGTCAGCTGAATCTGCAGGCTGACTTATCATATGTAGAAGAGCCTGTGCAAATTTTGGAGCGCAAGGATAAACTGCTTCGAAACCGTGCTATCCCTCTCGTTCGCGTGCTCTGGAAGAACCATGCGGTCGAAGAGTCGACCTGGGAGCTTGAGTCCGAGATGAGGGAAAAGTTCTCTTCTCTATTTTCCTAGCGGTAGGTTCTTTTCTTAAGTTTCGAGGACGAAACTTTTTCTTAATTGGTTATGGTGCAGTGTCCCGTCCCTACATCGTGTCCTGTTCTTCGTCCACGGGGTGCGCGAGAAAGGAATACTGTATGCTATCGATTTGGTCGGAACCGATTGGTCGGGATCGGTCGAACGGGAACAATTGAATTAAGATTCTTTTCTCGTTATGGAAAGGCTTCTTCGGAATCAAGTCCCATATTCAGCGGATTGCGCCTCGAGGATTGGCTCTGCGGCTGAGTCGGGAGAGACCTCCCGTTGCTCTGCTTTTAATACCACGGTGAACGTTCAACGCGGGTAGCGAGCCCCGTTGAAGGAGCACCGAATACCCGCGGTACAATCCAGCATAGCTATCGTGTTCGTGAATTTTGATACGTCAAAGTTGGAACTCCTTGGTGTTGCAGGTAGTCGCTCTGGTACCTCCGGCTCGATTTCGATCGGTCGGGCCGCAGGCTCGGTTACGGCATGAGAATAACTATCCCACTCATGTCCTAGAATTAGCGGCAATTGTGTTCGTGTTGAAGCTGTAGCGTCACTATCTTTATAGCGTGGCGTGCAGGATTTATACGGACCACAAGAGCCTCAAGTATCTCTTCACCCAGAAAAAACTGAATTTGCGGCAGAGGCGATGGCAAGGGAAATGTTGTGGCGGATGCGCCGAGTAGGAAATACATAGCTTCACCCTCCATCAACAGTCGACTGCTGCGTGACTTGGAGGAAGTGGGCATAGAACTCCGTGTTCGATTCGTGGACGTGCAGCTAGCACCACTGCGGCTAGAGCCGAGCCTATTGGAAAAGATCAAGTATGCTCAGAAGGATGATCCATACCTGGAGAAGATGTGAAAGCTGATATCAACAGGGAAGGCGTCTGACTTTACAGAGGACGAGTCGGGAACGTTGCGAGTGAAGGGCAGGATATATGTTCTGGATAATCCAGAACTTAGGAAGGAGATAATATCGGAAGCGCATTATGCAAAATATTCCTTGCATCCTGGTAGCACTAAGATGTATAAGGACCTCCGCATTGTCTTTTGGTGGCACGACATGAAGAAAGATGTGGCACTCTTCGTGTCGCAATGTATGGCATGTCAGCAGGTTAAAGCTGAGCACCAGAGATCGGGCAAAGAGATGCAGAACCTTGCCATTCCAGAATGGAAATGGGATCATGTCACTATGGACTTCACTGTTGGCCTGCTGAAGACGCCACGGGGGAACGATGCCGTCTGGGTCATCGTCGATCGATTAACCAAGTCAGCGTACTTCATTGTCAATCCTTGAGACGCAACCCACTGAATATGGGACTTGATTCCGAAGAAGCCTTTCCATAACGAGAAAATGATCTTAATTCAATCGTTCCCGTTCGACCGATTCGATCGATCCCCACCAATCGGTTCCGACCAATCGGTTCCGACCGAATCGACAGCATACAATGTTCCTTTCTCGCGCACCCCGTGGACGGAGAATGGGGCAATGATGTGCGCTGACTTGGTTAATCGATCGATGATGACCCAGACGGTATCGTTCCCCCGCGACGTCTTCGGCAGGCCAACAATGAAGTCCATAGTGACATGATCCCATTTCCATTCTGGAATGACAATGTTCTGCATCTCTCCCGCCTGGTCTCTGGTGCTCAGCTTTAACCTGCTGACGGGCCATACATTGCGACACAAAGAGTGCCACATCTCTCTACATGCCGTACCACCAAAAGACAATACGGAGGTCCTTATACATCTTAGTGCTACCAGGATGCAATGAATATTTTACATAGTGTGCTTCTGACATTATCTCCTTTCTAAGTTCTGGATTATCTGGAACACATAGCTTGCCCTTCACTCGCTACGTTCCCGACTCGTCCTCTGCAAAGTCAGACGCCTTCCCTGTCGATATCTGCAAAGTCAGACACACTCACTCGCAATGGGGACCAAGTTGAAGTTTAGCTCAGCATATCATCCTCCGACCGATGGCCAAACAGAGCGGGTGAATCAGATTCTCGAGGACATGTTAAGACTCTATGCGATCGACTTGAAGTCAAGCTGGGATGTTCACCTACCGTTGGCCAAATTTGTATATAACAACAGTTATCAGTCCAGCATCCAAATGGCGTCGTATGAAGCTTTGTACGGCCGGAAGTGCAAATCACCTATTTGCTGGGATGAAGTCGGAGAACGGCAGATACTTGGCCCGGAACTGGTGGATCAGACTGTACAAAAAGTTAAGTTGATAAAAGAGACTGAAGATAGCATAAAGTCGGCAGAAGAGCTACGCCGACACTCACCGACGACCCCTTGAATTCCTGGAGGGCGATCACGTGTTTCTGAAAGTCACGCCTATGCGTGGAGTCACGAGATTTGGAGCTAAAGGAAAGTTGAGTCAAAGATTTGTCGGTCCTTTCCAGATATTGAAGCGAGTCGCCCAAGTAGCTTATCAGATTGCATTGCCGCCAGCATTGTCGAATGTGCACGACATCTTCCACGTCTCTCAGTTGCGGAAGTACGTGCACGATCCGAGCCATGTGGTCAGCTGAATCTGCAGGCGGACTTATCATATGTAGAAGAGCCCGTGCAAATTTTGGAGCACAAGGATAAACTGCTTCGAAACGTGCTATCCCTCTCGTTCGCATGCTCTCGAAGAACCATGCGGGTCGAAGAGTCGACCTGGGAGCTTGAGTCCGAGACGAGGGAAAAGTTTCCTTCTCCATTTTCCTAGCGATAGGTTCTTTTCTTATAGTTGGTTATGGTATAGTGCCCCGTCCCTACATCGTGCTCCGTTCTCCGTCCACGGGGTGCGCGAGAAAGGAACGTTGTATGCTATCGATTCGGTCGGAACCGATTGGTGTGCATTGCCAGTAGAAATGGCCAAGCTAACCATAATTAAAACATGTGTGCGGTCTTTCTCCATCACGACCGCTATTGCTACGTCTTCTATCACGACCAGCATTTCGGTCACCACGTCGGCCACCACGAAATCCTGTACGAGCAGCTCCAAGAGCAGATCTATCGGCAGGAGTATCACTCGGAGTGTTCTCAACGACTTTTGCTGTCCGAAGGACACGATAGTGTGCTTCCAGCAGAGACGGAACTTCAGATCCAGCAATAATTTAAGAGCTATCAGAGTTTGCATCAGGACGTAGAGAGGCAAGATAAGCCATGACATGAAGCTACTCACGTTGAGCCCTTGCTTCATTAATATCGGTCGTAAGAGGTAATACGCGGTCGATCTTATCATACATAGCCTTAAAGGCCCGAAAATGGTCCTTATAAGATTTGTCTCCCAGATTAGCTCGGTATATACCAACGACCGAGTCGTAGATACGAGACAAATCGCATTTTCCATCAAACGCCGCCGCCAGAACCTCCCATAATTCGTTCACGGAGTCCGTATTTTGAACCATGTCTTCCACCGATGGTTCTATTGAATTCATCAACTGTGTAAACAGTCAACTATCATCTGTCTTCCATTGCTCAAATATAGGATCATTCTCTGCTGGAGGGTTGTAATGTCCCGTCCCGCTTAGTTCAATCGGAAGAATCAAAACGCCAACGACGTTTGGACTTAGCCGTGCAATGGCTTGCTCGAAGTCCTGCTCGGTCGAGGTAACTCCTCACTCAGGTGGGTGGCTTCGGTGAACTTGCCTCAGCTTGACCTTCACACTAATAAAACGAAAGTTTTCAACTACACAAGTAGGCTTGATAATAAAAGAAATGAATCCACATAGCTAAGAGAATAATTCCAACTTGGGTCAGATTGCGTCAGAATATTGAAAGGTACCACGGTCGGCTTAGAAATGTGCACGACGTGCTTTCAAATTAACACTCGGTCCTTCGTCCCGTGGTTTGGAAGAAGGAAAAGTTGGTTTATGTTGCCACAAGGCTATGGACTTAGCATAGCCATAGGAGTCGCACGACATAAATGCTTGGTAAAGCAGGCACTGTCCCATCGTCCAATGCTTGGCATAGCATAATTGTCCCACAAGTCTCAATGCACGTCTCCATGTTGCAAGGCTTGGCATAGCCTTTCCTTGATCCCACGATTCTACGGCTTGATATAGCCACATGTTCCCAAGGTCTCAAGGCTCGTCATATAGAATATGACTTAGGCGATAGTATTGCACAGAACACAAGTCGATTTAAGGCACGAGACACGGTTGGTCTAATAAAAAGTAAGCCACGGTCTATGGCACTTCAAAATAACACGACTTGTTCAATTTAGCAGAAGGGCTATCAAAATAGTAGTTCCTGAGTTTAGTCAGAAAAAGAGTATGGTAACACTGGAAGTCGAAATGATATGGCAATACTGGGAAATATGTCGGGACTGTAGGTCAGTCGTCGAGAAGAAATATATCAGAATTGTAGGTATGTCGCCGAGGCAATCCCTGGTTTGGGCTCTGCAAAGAAGTATGAAAAGTAAAGAAGTGAAGCAAAGGAAGTAAGTTGTGACGGTTAGGCCATGCATTTACGTTGAGTCTAGAAGTTCTAGTAGGTGTATGGTCATGGACAACTTGTGCACAAGGTTTCGCGCCCTCGATTCGGTAGCTTGGGGCCACAGGACCGTATCGGCCTAGGAGGGAAGCAAGGTAGTTAGGCAAGAACACACCACGGTGATTCGAGGACTTGAGCAGGACTAGCTACCCTTGGCTGCAAGGGTCTCGTCTGCACCATCTACATGTCCAAGTTGGGTTGAATTGCCAGTGACATTTCATATAGATAAGTTGGTGTGCTGAGCGACAATCCGCATGCACTGTGTCGGTCGAATCAAAAAAGTGCAAGCATGGCATTAATTGAGTCAAAAAGGTATGCATGGTTGCATTACCAGTATGGAGCCTAAGATATTTGGCTATGTAAAGACACGTGCTTCGGCACGAGATGTGGCGTTGAGTATTGAGTCGTTTACTCAGAGTTGCATAAGTTGGGATTTGAGTCGTTTCGAGTTAAATCAAGAAGGGCCGTAAGGTAAGTTTGGTTAAGTCATGTCAAGTTGTGAGGCACGACCTCGATGTTGAAGCACACATCGAGTTTATGGTACGACCAAGTTGTTGCGTTTCAAATATGGGCCGAAAGGCAAGCACGAGTTGATAAATTGATGTTGTTGGCACGAGAAGGGTCTAGAGGCACAAGAATAAGAAAGTTATCGGTGCGATGGCACGGTGATGGTCTAGAGACACAAAATAGGCCAGGCGTTTATGCCCTAAAACTGATCCTAAGACAAGATTATAAAGACAATCAAAAAAGGAATATGATGCACAAACTAAAGGAACGTGTTGGTTTTGCATGGGTGGGCGAGGAGCTCACTCCACCAGTACGGTGGTGTACTGACACCCACACAGTTTTTATGAGCAGGAACATGTAGAAGATCGTTCGGCACGAAACTCGCTTGGATGCGTCGAGGCACGGAGTTTCTTGGCATTTCGAGGCGTGCGACCGCACGGAGTCGGAACTTATACGGGACATAATGTATGAACATCGCTTATCTGAAGCATCTGCTGGCTCGTCAAGATTGATTGAAGATGAGAGAGAGCAGAGTGACTTGTATTCTGAGAGATACTGAATGATTGTAAGCCTTCGGACATGAGCGATTGTATTCTAAGAGAAAGTGAGCTCAAGCGACTTGTAATCTGGCTTTGCGTCCTTTGTAATCTTATGTTCATTATCAATAAAAGGATTGAATTTTGTTTGTGTACTCGTGTTGTCTTCGTTATTCAACTTTTCTACTTGAGACTTCTATGCGACGTCCCCGTCACAAGCTGTTGTAATCAGCCGTTAAGGAACCCGCCTTGCGTGAGCGCAACCTAAGCTCACGCGGCATCACGCCTTAGCGAGGACGATCGCTTCCCCGGCAGCGGGGCGTGACAAGTGTTGTTAGTCAGATGTTTGGACAACCGCATTCCTCGAAGCGTCTTCTCGACCTTCTTTCTTCATGTCAAGTAGCCCTCTGGTCCTTCTAACCGTCGGTCGACAAGTCGAATTGAGAAAATCGTCGTGCTAGTGCCTGTTGGTCCCGCTATTGCGTTGCCGACACTAGTGTCTGTAGCACTGCTATTCGTCGTAGTGTCTGTCATCCATCAGGATTCCTGATTCGACTGTCGATTTGATCTTTCCAATTGGATAATCACATCAACTCTGCCAATGCGCTAGAAACGTAGCTAGAACCGGCACACGCATAGGAAACAGAGAATTTGGATCACACAAGCTAGGACAATGAGTAACCCAAGTTACCCTCTGTTAGATACTGATGTGAAGATCAAAAAAAGAAACAAAGATTCATGCAAAACAACCATATTGCTCTTTGTTAAATTTCTGAATTTAACATTGAGAGTCAGAGGTTCCAAGCAAACAAACCAAATGTTTACCCTACGAGAATCCCAAGTCAATTGTTTGAGAGTCCGAGGTTCCAAGCAAAGGGGGCCGGGTGGTGGAGGATGTGGGGGGGGTTGCAGTCGCAGCAGCGACAAAGGGGGGGGTGCAGCGGAGGGACAGTGGCAGCAGCGACAACAGGGTGGGGTTGCCGGGGAAGGGGGGGTCGCCGTTTGGGGGGGGGGCAGCAACAGCAACGTGGTGGGGAGAGGGGAGGGGGCGGTGGATTAGGGTTATGATTTTTTTTGTGGAGGGGCGGATGGGTTATGGCCCTGATACCATGTAAAGTGGAATAATTGATAGCTTTATTGATATTGAGAGACATGTATATATGAGAGGCTAACCCTCTCATATTAGTTCTAATATAACACTTGGTTTTAAAATGTTAGGAAAAAACATAGGATCTAATGCTCTTTATTAATGCTAGAAAACGAATATAGAACAGGGAACTTTTTGCTCTTGCGGAAACCTAAGTAACTTGGTGATAAAAGTTCGTTCATTCATAGTAGGGGTGAGCATTCGGTTAATTCGGTTCCAACTGAACCGATTAACCAAAAACCGAATTTGACCGAAAACCGAATAAGCAAAACCGAACCGATTTTGTCCATAACTGAATTAAGCCGAACCGAATTAAATCGGTTCGGTTTCGGTTTATTCAGTTTATTTGATTTTTTGGTTTATTTGCACTTTTTTTTTGTTAATTGTAGAATTAGAATAATATGTTAACTTTATTATGAAGAGGGATTACATATATATAGGAGAGTCTAGCTCCTCTCTTTACTCTCTTTTCCAATGTGGGACTAAAGCCCACTATTACTAATACTTAACACCCTCCCTCAAGCTGGAGCATATATGTCAATCATGCCCAGCTTGTTACATAGAAATTGAACCCGAGGACCCAACAGAGACTTTGTGAAGATATCAGCTATCTGATCACCGGTCCTCACATGACGAAACTTTATTGCTCCCTTTTTATACTCATCGCGTACAAAGTGGATGTCGATTTCTATGTTCTTCGTCCTTTCATGGAACACAGGATTAGTAGCAATATGAATAGCGGACTGGTTATCACACCACATGTCTGCTGCTCTAGATCCTGCTTTTTCTCCTAATTCTTGTAGAAGATGTTTCAGATATAGCACTTCTGCTGTGCCATGAGCAATAGCTCGATATTCTGCTTCGGAACTTGATCGTGCAATCAGTCTGCTTCTTGCTTTTCCATGAGACCAAGTTTCCGCCAATAAATACAGAGTACCAGATGTAGATCGTCTATTCGTTAGACTTGCACCCTAGTCGTCATCAGTGAAGCCCTCAATATTCGTATGTCCCTGATTTTCTATGCGAATTTCTTTTCCAGGATTCTGAACTAGATAACGTAGAATTCTGAGAACTACCTGCCAATGTGGAATCCGTGGAGAAGACATAAATCTACTCGCAACACTAACAACAAATGAAATATCTGGACAAGTCATAACTGCCAAGTAGTTGAGCTTTCCAACTACTCGACGGTACTGATCTGGATTAGTCATCAGTGTCCCCTCGTCAGGAAGTAACTTTTCTCCTGGCTCCATTGGCGACGTTGCTCCCTTGGCTTGCCTCATTCCAGCATCATTTAGTATGTCCAATACATACTTTCTCTGGGACATGACAATGTGCTTCTTTCCCCTTATTACTTTTGTTACGCCCCGATTTCGTAGAATCGATAGTCGTCCCCCGGGCGTGATGTCGTGCGAACCTAAGTTGCGATCGCACAAGGCATAGTCATAATGTTATCCGAAACACAACATCAAGTTAGAATACGCAGAGAAATTGATTGACAAATTTGAAATAGAAGCAAACTTTTCATTGATAATAAAACTTCATTTACATGACTCCTTTACAATCAGTGCCGCGCGGGCTTACAACATGACTCAACTTACAAAACGGACGCTGATGAGATAGTCGTTCCATACATTACATCCCTTTTTACAAGCAAAACATAACACTTTCCACCTGCTATTGAGGGAAGTCGAGTCGTCATCTTTTCTTTCTTTTGGACTGAGTGCAGGGTCTTCAAAAGGATTTCCAGAAACAAGGCTTCAACTCACGAACGAGGCTTCAAAAGTATTCACGCCGCCTTGAGCTTTAAGTGGCACGCCCTTCCTGGTTCGGGGTATCTGCGTGGAGAGCGAGGATCAGTACTTTACACTTTGTACTGGTGCGTGGCTATTTAAGTTCCAAGCTCTCATTTGGTTGAAGAGTTTATTTGACTTAGTTATGAATGTTTCTAACCATCCTAATAAATTTCAGACAAGCATATAACAAGCATAATGTGAATTACGTTGGAACTTACCCACGGCGGACCGCGCCGCGCCTTATGCGACTTACCATGTTCTTTCCTGTCAATTGTTATCAATTTCATACCAAGTGCAATATTACGTGTGATTGGTCACTGGCTCCCAGAGCCATCGTGGACTCTTCTAGCTTTTGTTAGTCGGGGCCCTTGCAGCGCAAGTAGCGAGCCCCACTGCAAGTCCCCGCCAAACTCGTGCTTATGCACAACTATGTATTTGTTTCCTTTCTCGGTCGCAACAGTCCCGTGGCCCCGGGTTGCCGTTCGGGGAAACTCTACCTTGTCGACAAGTTGTCCGTGACCGTACAAAGACAATTTTTAGTTATTAAGGTATAGCCTACATTCTCTTTGAAACTTGATCATTTTATCGTATCCGTGCCTTTGCATTTATTCTTTCATTCGCAATAATATTATCGATTTTCTTAAGAAGGGGTCGAGAAGAGAAGGGTCAGCCACTCACCTTGAGTTTGTTTGAGGTGAGAGAACTTGTTGGTCGTGCTAGACGTCGCCTACGCGATTACCTGAAATCACACAAGCAACCGATTAGAACACTGTATTATTCAAGAAGTTTGATAGAAAATGCGAGTTCGAAATGCAAGCCATGAAAACAATCGAAAACATTCACGAAAACGCATTCAGAAAACCAAGGCCAAAACCAACGCAAGCGGCGTGAAAAACAGAGCAACGGGAGGTCTCTTCCGACTCAGCCGCAGAGTCAATCCTTGAGACGCAACCCGCTGAATATGGGACTTGGTTCCGAAGAAGCCATTCCATAACGAGGAATGGATCTTAATTCAACCGTTCCCGTTCGACCGATTCGATCGATCCCGACCTATCGGTTCCGACCAAATCGATGGCGACAGTGTTCCTTTCTCGCGCACCCCGTGGACGGAGAACGACGCACGATGTAGGGAAGGGGCACTACACCATAACCAACTAAGAAAAAGTTTCGTCTTCGAAACTTACCTCTATGAGAACAATGAAGGAAAATTTACCTTTATTTCTGACTCAAGCTCCCACGTCGACTCCTCGACCGAATGGTTTCTCCAGAGGACGCGGACGAGAGGAATAGCACGGTTGCGGAGAAGTTTATCTTTGCGCTCCAAGATTTGCACAGGCTCTTCGACATATGACAAGTCAGCCTTCAGATCTAGCTGACCCAAATCTACTACATGGCTCGGATCGTGCACGTACTTCCGCAACTGTGAAACATGGAAGACGTTGTGTACCTCCGACAATGCAGGCGGCAAATCGATTTGGTAAGCTACTGGGGCGACTCGCTTCAATATTTCGAACGGACCAACAAATCTTGGTCTCAACTTCCCTTTCGCGCTGAATCTGGTAACTCCACGCATGTGCGTCACTTTCAGGAATACGTGGTCACCTTCCGAGAACTCGAGGGGGCGTCGATGCGTGTCGGCATAGCTCTTTTGCCGACTATCTGCTATCTTCAATCTCTCTCGTATCAACTTGACCTTCTGCACAGTCTGCTCCACCAGTTCCGGGCCAAGTATCTGCCACTCCCTGACTTCATCCCGACAAATGGGCGATCTGCACTTCCGGTCGTACAAAGCTTCATACGACGCCATTTGGATGCTGGATTGATAGCTGTTGTTGTATGCAAACTCGGCCAACGGTAGATGAACGTCCCAGCTTGACTTCAAGTCGATCGCACAGAGTCGTAACATGTCCTCGAGAATCTGGTTCACCCGCTCTGTTTGGCCGTCAGTTTGAGGATGATAAGCTGAGCTAAACTTCAACTTGGTCCCCAACACTGAATGAAGACTACCCCAGAAGCGTGCTACGAACCGTCCATCTCGATCTGAGATGATAGATACTGGGACCCCGTGCAGCCAAACTATTTCATCAAGGTATATCTGAGCAAGGCGGTCGACGCTCCAAGTAACTTTAATGGCTATGAAGTGCGCTGACTTGGTTAGTCGATCGACGATGACCCAGACGGCGTCTTTTCCCCGCGGCGTCCTCGGCAAGCCAACAACAAAGTCCATAGTGACATAATCCCACTTCCACTCTGGAATGGCAAGGTTCAGCATCTCCCCGTCCGGCCGCTGGTGCTCGGCTTTAACTTGCTGACATGCCATACACTTCGACACAAAGAGCGCTACGTCCCTCTTCATGCCGTGCCACCAAAAGACAACGCGGAGGTCCTTATACATCTTGGTGCTACCAGAATGCAAGGAATATTTTGCATAATGCGCCTCCGACATTATCTTCTTTCTAAGTTCTGCGTCATCCGGAATGCATAACCGACCCTTCACTCGCAATACTCTCGACTCGTCCTCTGCAAAGTTGGACGCTTTCCCTGTCGATATCAGCTTCCGCATCTTCTCCAGGTATGAGTCGTCCTTCTGAGCAGACTTGATTCTCTCCAATAGGTTCGGTTCCAGCCGCAGTTGCACCAGTTTCACGTCTCTAAAACGAACTCGGAGTTCAATGCCCATTCCTTCCAAGTCACGCAGCAGTCGACTGTTGATGCATAACGAAGCTAAGTACTTCCGGCTCAGCGCATCCGCTCCAACATTTTCTTTGCCCGGTGTATAGTCGATTGATAAGTCGTAGTTTTTGATCAGTTCAAGCCATCGTCTCTGCCGCAAATTCAGTTCTTTCTGGGTGAAGAGATACTTGAGGCTTTTGTGGTCTGTATAAATCCTGCATGCCACACCATAAAGATAGTGACGTCACAGCTTCAACGCGAACGTAATCGCCGCTAGTTCTAGGTCGTGCGTGGGGTAGTTCTTCTCGTGCGGCTTCAACTGCCGGGAAGCAAAAGATATCACCTTATCCTGCTGCATGAGCACAACACCCCAAGCCCTGGCCAGAAGCATCGCTGAAGATTTGAAATCCCTCAGTCTCTTCAGGAAGAGCAAGTATCGGGGCCGAAACGAGCCGTTGTTTGAGCTCCTGGAAGGAAGCTTCACAGTCGTCTGACCACTCGAATGCAACTCCTTTTTGGGTGAGGCGAGCCAACGACGATGCAATCTTCGCGAAGTCCTTCATCGGTAGTATCCCGCCAAGCCTAGGAAGCTTCGAATTTCGCTAACTGATGCGGACCGTTTCCAATCAGCAACTGCCTCAACTTTCTTCGGATCGACTGAGATGCCCGCGGCGGAGATGATGTGTCCGAGAAATGAGACGTTGTTCAGCCAAAATTCGCACTTGCTTCTCTTCGCATACAACTGATTCTCTCGAAGGGTTTGGAGTACCGTCCGTAGGTGTTCTGTATGTTGCGCTCGATCCTTCCAGTAGACGAGGATGTCGTCGATGAAGACTACTACGAATTTGTCAACGAACGGACGGAACACCCGATTCATTAGATCCATGAAGACGGCAGGGGCGTTTGTCAGACCGAATGGCATTACCAAGAACTCGTAGTGGCCGTAGCGAGTGCGGAAGGCAGACTTCGGCACGTCATCTGGCTTGACTTTGAGTTGGTGATAACCTGATCGCAGATCAATTTTCGAAAACACCGTTTCACCTTGGAGCTGGTCAAACAAGTCGTCGATGCGGGGCAGGGGGTATTTGTTCCAGACGGTGGCCTTATTCAATTTTCGATAGTCGATGCAGAGCCGCATCGATCCATCCTTCTTTTTCACAAATAGCACGGGCGCACCCCACGGCGAGACACTTTGACAGATAAACCCTTTGTTAAGTAATTCCTGTAGTTGTGCCTTCAGCTCTTTTAATTCTGCAGGGACCATTCTGTACGGAGCTTTCGAGATCGGCCGGGTATCAGGGAATGTGTCGATAGTGAACTCAATTTCTCGATCGGACAACATGCCGGGTAGCTCGTCCGGGAACACGTCTGTGAATTCTGCCACAACGTCGGTCTGACCCGCGTTTGCACCATCCTGTCTCATGTCACGAACGGACGCCAGGTAGCCTTCGCATCCGGAATGAAGCAGCTTCCGAGCAGAAATTGCCGAGATCACCATGCAGGTCGGCGATGCTTCACTACACGAATAGCAGAATTCGGGCACTCCAGGTATGCGGAAGGTGACCTTCTTTCCTGCGCAGTCGATTGTAGCGTTGCAAGGACCGAGCCAATCCATACCCAGTATGATGTTGAAGTCCTTCATATCTAGAATTATCGCATCAAGACCGACCTTTTGAGCCCCAATACATATGATTTCTCCCCCGCAGGCTAAATTTGTGAGTAGTGGCATGCCTGAAGGCATA
This sequence comes from Iris pallida, assembly GCA_029216955.1. Classification (NCBI taxonomy): domain Eukaryota; kingdom Viridiplantae; phylum Streptophyta; class Magnoliopsida; order Asparagales; family Iridaceae; genus Iris; species Iris pallida. Next base: position 52,510 of record JANAVB010018298.1, on the reverse strand, counting down.
CTTACGCCTAGATCGAGGTCTAACGACATTATAGGAAATTTGTGTTCGGCGGCGAAGTCCGCCGATATGAAACTATGTGAAGCACCTGAATCAAATAACACACGAGCAGGTACATTATTGAAATTCAATATACCTGTCACAACAGTGTCGGAGACGAACGCCTCGTCTCAAGTCAGGGCGAAAATGCGCCCTTGAGCATTAGGACGCCGGTTTTGGTTGTTAGGTTGAGTGGGCTGAGGAGGTCGGGGCGCCTGTCCTCGATTCTCTTGACGGTTTTGTTGTGGTGGAGCATTGCGAATTGGTCTGGGGTTCATGCAATCTCGAGCGAGGTGGCCCTTTTGTCCGCAAACAAAGCAATCCCCTCTGAAGCCGAAGCAGTTGTTGGCATCGTGCCCGAGGCGATTGTATTTGGTGCAACGAGGTAACGTTTTCTGACCCTTATAGCCGCCATTATTTGGACGCTTTGACGCGTGATTGTTTCCTCCTGTATAGCTAGGACGTTTGTGATTGGAATTGCGCACAAAGTCTGCAGCAACGGGAGGGTACTGGCTCTGAAGGCGGAGAGCATGATTTAGAGCATCGCCCGTAGCCTTGTACTCCGGAACCGCTACATGAGCACTGATAGAACGTCGCAGACCCACTTCGAACCGTCGCACACGACACTCCTCTCTAGGAAGAAACGCACCAGCAAATTTGGACAATTTGTTGAATTCTGCGGCATATTGTTCTACTGTCCGGTTCTCTTGCCTCAACTGCATGAATTCATTTTCCTTCTTTTGGCGAACGGCGGAGGGAAGGTACTCGACTTCAAAGGCTTTACGGAACGTGGCCCAAGAGATCGGCGCTGAGTTGTTGTCGCGTCGGATCGCTCGTTTGTGCACGCCCCACCAGTCGTGCGTGTTCAAACATAGTTGAAGTTGTGCGCAGGCGACTTGCTTGGATTCTTCAATGTCGAGGAGCTCGAAGTGATCTTTCAGCTCTTCCAACCAGTCGATTGCCATAGAAGGGCCTTCGGTACAGCTGAAGGAAGTGCGACACGCTTTCTTGAATTCTGACACTTCAAAGTTGTATCTTTTCGGTGCAGCCGGTTGACGCTCGGGCTCCTCCGTGTCGACTTCGATGGGTTGGACCGTCGGCACGGTGACAGTAGGCGCAGTCGCAGAATTTTCGTTGGCCACAATTGTCTGGACGATCTGCTACAGAGTATCTAGCTGTTTTTGTTGCAGCTTAGCTTGTGCGTCGAAGCGAGCTTCGAACTAGGCCTGTCGTGCCTCCGTCTGTTGATGTCGGTTCTCGGACTGTTTCTGCTGCGCCTCCATCATGCGCAACATCATTTCGATGGCATTGTTAGAAGCTCCAGCCCGCGAACTGCTCGACCCGCTAGAAGCGCTCTGTTCTTGTTCGGCCGCGGGTTCCGGCACTTCTGCTATACGAAGGCAAACACATCAGTCTCAAATTATTACGGACTCATTGTATGGAATAACTTATCTCATCGATGCGAGGTCAAAGGTTTGAAACTCTAGACATGAGGCCAAATGATGTAAAGCCGTCCTCTGATACCATTATGTCACGTCCCGATTCCGTAGAATCGATAGTCGTCCCCCGGGCACAAGACATAGTCATAAGATTATCCGAAACACAACATCAAGTTAGAGTACGCAGAGAAATTGATTGACACATTTGAAATAGAAGCAAACTTTTCATTGATAATAAAACTTCATTTACACGACTCCTTTACAATCAGTGCCGCACGGACTTACAACATGACTCAACTTACAAAAAGGACGCTGATGAGATAGTCGTTCCATACATTACATCCCTTTTTACAAGCAAAATATAACACTTTCCACCTGCTATTGAAGGAAGTCGAGTCGTCATCTTTTCTTTCTTTTGGACTGAGTGCAGGGACTTCAAAAGGATTTCCAGAAATAAGCCTTCAATTCACGAACGAGGCTTCAAAAGTATTCACGCCGCCTTGAGCTTTAAGTGGTACGTCCTTCCTGGTTCGGGGTACCTGCGTGGAGAGCGAGGATTAGTACATTACACTTTGTGCTGGTGCGTGGCTATTTAAGTTCCAAGCTCTCATTTGGTTGAAGAGTTTATATGACTTAGTTATGAATGTTTCTAACCATCCTAATAAATTTCAGACAAGCATATAACAAGCATAATGTGAATTACGTTGGAACTTATCCATGGCAGAACGCGCCGCGCCTTATGAGACTTACCATGTTCTTCCCTGTCAATTGTTATCAATTTCATACCAAGTGCAATATTACGTGTGATTGGTCACCGGCTCCCAGGGCCATCGTGGACTCTTCTAGCTTTTGTTAGTCGGGGCCCTTGCAGCGCAAGTAGCGAGCCCCACTGCAAGTCCCCGCCTAACTCGTGCTTATGCACAACTATGTATTTGTTTCCTTTCTCGGCCGCAACGGTCCCGTGGCCCCGAGTTGCCGTTCGGGGAAACTCTACCTTGTCGACAAGTTGTCCGTGACCGTGCAAAGACAATTTTTAGTTATTAAGGTATAACCTACATTCTCTTTGAAAATTTGATCATTTTATCGTGTCCGTGCCCTTGCATTTATTCTTTCATTCGTAACAACATTATCGATTTTCCTAAGAAAGGGTCGAGAAGAGAAGGGTCAGTCACTCACCTTGAGTTTGTTTGAGGCGAGAGAACTTGTTGGTCGTACTAGACGTCGCCTACGCGATTACCTGAAATCGCACAAGCAACCGATTAGAACACTGTATTATTCAAGAAGTTTGATAGAAAATGCGAGTTCGAAATGCAAGCCATGAAAACCATCGAAAATGCATTCAGAAAACCAAGGCCAAAACCAACGCAAGCGACGTGAAAAACAGAGCAACGGGAGGTCTCTCCCGACTCAGCCGCAGAGTCAATCCTTGAGGCGCAACCCGCTGAATATGGGACTTGGTTCCAAAGAAGCCATTCCATAACGGGGAATGAATATTAATTCAACCGTTCCCGTTCGACCGATTCGATCGATCCCGACCTATCGGTTCCGACCGAATCGATGGCGACAGTGTTCCTTTCTCGCGCATCCCGTAGACAGAGAACAAGGCACGATGTAGGGACGGGGCACTACAACTTCAACACCCAAGAAGTAGCTCAGCGCTCCAATATCCTTGGTCTGAAATTGTTCTCCCAGAAACTTTTTCAGTCCTGCAGTGCCCTGGCTATCGTCCCCCGTTATAACAATGTCGTCAACATAGACACCAAGTAGTATCCTTCTAGCTGATGTTTGTCGATAGAATACCGAATGATCTTTCTTTGATTGACACATGCCAAACTGAGTAACAACATGTGTGAATCGACCAAACCACATCCGTGGTGATTGTTTGAGACCATATAGGACCTTCTTCAGGTGACACTTTACCCTCCCTTGCAACGAACCCGGGAGGTTGCCCTACATATACTTCTTCGTCAAGATCCCCGTGTAAGAATGCATTCTTGACATCCAGTTGAAGTAATGGCTAGTCATAGCGGACAGCTAAGGCCAATAGTACGCGAACAGAAGTCATTCTGGCAACCGTTGAGAATGTCTCAAAGTAATCCTCACCATATGTCTGAGAATATCCTTTAGCCACAAGACGAGCTTTTCGACGATTAAGAGTGCCATCAGGTTTCACTTTGATCATAAACACCCATTTACAACCGACTGCTTGTTTTCCAGGTGGCAAATTGACCAAATCCCAAGTATGGTTTTCTCCAAGAGCGTTCATTTCTTCTTCCATAGCAGCACGCCAACTGGGATATCGGGGACCATCTTCAGCAGTATTGGGAATCGGAATTCCATCAATAGTGGCTATGAGGGACTGAGTGTGGCTTGCTAGGCCTTTATAGTTGCTAACATACAAGGGATGATCATGACAGGCACGACGAGGACGAGCTGGTGGAGAAGTTGGAGGCGATTCAGAGGAGCTTGAGGAGGATTGTCCAAGAGTGCTAGACGAGGATGATGAGTCAGTAACCGTATGCACTATCTGTGAGACGTGATCAGGCGATGTCGGTGCTGACTGAACTGGTGTCTGTGATTCGTCTGACCGGGACGACGTCGGTGCTGACGGAACTGGTGTATGCGGATCGTCTGACCGGGAGACAGACTCGGTAGAGGAGGGCACTCGTACAGGAGACTGGTGCGTTTGAACGGGAAACAACAAAAAATTCTCGTCTGGATAAACATGGGAAACCAGATTATCAGTTTGTGGGAGTGGAGGAAACTCTGGTTCAACGAACGCAACATCCCGAGAGAAAAAATATCGTTTTAAGACGGGAAAAACACCGATACCCTTTTTGATCCTTAGGATACCCAAGGAAAATACAACGTATTGCCTTGGGATCTAGCTTAGAAAGAATCGGTCGGGTATCTCGAACATAACACAGGTACCCAAACGTTTTGAGAGGAAGTGAAAACGGAATCCTATCGGGATATAATCGAGAGAAAGGAGTAGCACCATTGAGTACGGATGATGGCATGCGATTAATAAAATAACAAGCTGTAAGAACCGCATCCGACCAAAATCTTTTGGGAGTACGTGCTTGAAACATAAGAGCACGCGTTGTTTCCAAGAGGTGGCAATTTTTTCGTTCGGCCACACCATTCTGTTGTGGTGTGGAAGGACATGAAGTTTGGTGGATGATGCCATGTCGAGACAGATGCGAGCTGAAATCTCTAGACAAATACTCACGACCATTGTCACTTCGAAGACATTTTATCAAAACACCAAATTGTGTTTTAATTTCTGCATTGCACAAAATTTTAAATAATTCGGATCGTTGTTTTAGCAGATAAACAAAAGTGATACGTGAGTAATCATCAACAAACGTAGCAAAATATTTAAAACCCATTACTGAATTGACAGGACACAGTCCCCATATATCTGAATGCACCAGCTCGAAAGGAGCAGACGCAATTTTATTCTGACTTACCGGATAGGGAATTCGGTAAAATTTGGCTAACTGACACGACTCACAATGAAAATTAACAAGAACATCTAAAGATGGGTACATTTGTTGAAGAACTTGGATTGACGGATGGCCCAACTGACAATGTAACTCAAAAGCATTGAGTTTTACGCCAACACAAGTAACTGGAGAAGAGACGTCAAACAGATACAAGCATCCAGTCACGTCCTTTACCGATAGTCTTTCAAGTCTTCAGATCCTGAAAAACACAACCATCAGGAAAAAATGTTACCGAGCAGTGTAAGTCGCGAGTAATTTGACTAATGGAAAGCAAACTAAATGGGTTTCCACGTATATGCAGCACAAAATAAAGTGACAAGTCGGAAGAAAGACGGGCACTTCCTCGTCCACGAACTATCAGTGAACCACCATTAGCAACAGTGATACCTGAAGTACGACCCACCGATATATAATTGCAGATTATACCTGCGTCGCCAGTCATCTGAGCATACGCACTGGAGTCAATGACCCACTTTTTCGATCGCACCACACAAGCTGCAGAGTACCCAGCAGTGGATCCGGACGTGGATGTCTCACCACAACGTTGAGCTTGAAACTCAAGAAAATCCGCGTAAGAATCGACGCTCATCTGAACCGAACGAACACTATCATCAGGAGCGTCCGAAGTAATATTGGCAGCAGGAGCTTTAGGACACTGCCACTGGAAATGTCCCTGCTGACCGCAGTGGAAGCATGTTCGTAGTCGTCCCCCATCACGACCACCATTGCTTCGCCCGCCATCACGACCATAAGTCCGGCTACCTCGTCGTCCACCACGAACGCCAGGACGAGCAGCACTACCAAGGGTAGATCGATCAGCAGGAGCATCCCCCGGAGTGGTCTCAACTACCTTTGCGGCCCGAAGAACACGGAAGTGGGCCTCCATCAAAGACGGAACTTCAGAGCCAGCAATGATCTGTGATCGAGCCGAGTCCGCATCAGGACGGAGAGAGACAAGATATGCCATAACATGAAGCTGCTCACGTTGAGATCGAGCTTCACTGATATCCGTCGTCAGAGGAAGAACACGATCAATTTCATCTGTCATAGCCTTGAAGGACCGGAAGTGATCCTTATGAGACTTGTCTCCCTAATTTGCTCGGTAAACGCCAACAACCGAGTCGTAGATACGAGACAAGTCGCGTTTTCCATCAAATGCCGTTGCGAGGACCTCCCATAGCTCCTTGACCGTGTCTATGTTTTGAACCATGTCCTCGACAGACGGTTCCATTGAGTTCATCAACTGTGTAAACAGTCGACTATCATCCGTCTCCCACTGTTCAAACGTGGGATCAGTCGTTGTCGGAGGACTGTCAGTCAGATATTTAGACAGCCGCATCCTCCGAAGTGTTTTCTCAACCTTCTTCCGCCATGTTGAGTAACCATCTGGTCCGTCCAATCGACTATCGACGAGTCGAGTCGAAGAGAGCATCGTGCCAGTGCCCGTTGCGTTGCTGACACCGGTAGTAGAATCACCATCATTTGCCTTCGGGTTTGTCATCTTGAAATGGATGCAACCGTCACGAGTTCTTCCCAACCCCAATAATCATATCAACTTTACGAGTGCGCTATTAACGTGGCCAACACCGGCGCGCGCATGTAAAGTGAAGACAGCAGTACACAGGAGTAAACAAGATCCCTCTCTGTGTAGCTGGTGAACACGTCAGGACACAGGAGTAAACACGATCACTCTCTGTGTAAATCCTGATGTGAAGATCGGGGTAGAAAAAACAAATAAAGCATTTGTTATTTTCTGACGGCGTAATCTAGGAACAGAGGGTGTGCAAATAAAGCATTTGGCTACCGTCTGTTTTCGAAATACGACATTTTTTTTTGAAGAAAAGACGGCTAGGGTTGTAGGAGATGGATAGGCTAGTGTTAGGATGTGGAATAAGAAACATGGTGTCATCTAGGGTTAGGGTTTGGATGGGCTAGGGTTAGGGTTTAGGGTTGGTGGTGGAAGGGGTTGCAGCCGGAGCGGGGGGGGGGGGGGGTAGCAGCCGGAGGGGGAGGGGGCGCTGGTGGAGGGGGGGCCAGCAGGGGTGGGGGGCAGGGTGCTGTAGCGGGCGGGGGGGGGGGGGGGGGCAGGGTACTGTAGCGGGGGAAGGAGGGGGGCGTTGGGGGGGGGGTTGCTGGAGGGGGCGCAGCAGGGGGGATTAGGGTTAGGGGTTTTATTTGTGGGAGACATGGGAGGAGGAATGGTTTATGGCTCTGATACCATGTAGAATTAGAATAATATGTTAAACTTTATTATGAAGAAGGATTACATATATATAGGAGAGTCTAGCTCCTCTCTTTACTCTCTTTTCCAATGTGGGACTAAAGCCCACTATTACTAATGCTTAACATTAATATATATATATATATATATATATATATATATATATATATATATATATATATATATATGAGGAAGGATAGGCATCCCCGCACTTTTTGCATCCCCATGCATCCCCATGTTCACATCCGTTAGATGTGCTTTAAGTCATTTAATCTTAACCATTGGTAAATCAACGGTTAAGATTATATGACTTAAAGCACCATCCATCGGTGTAAATAGGGGGGATGCTTGGGGATGCAAAAAGTGTGGGGATGCCTATCCTTCCTCTATATATATATATATATATATATATATATATATATATATATATAGAAAAATTAATACATATATATATATATATATATATATATATTATATATATATATATATATATATATATATATATATATAGAAAAATTAATACATATGTATATATATATATATATATATATATATATATATATATATATTATATATATATATATATATATATATATATATATATATAGAAAAATTAATACATATGTATATATATATATATATATATTTTTTTTTTTTTTTTTTTTTTTTTTTTGTATATATATATATATATATATATATATATATATATATATATATATATATATATATAAAATATATATGTATATATATAGAAAAATTAATACATATAAATATATATATATAGAAAAATTAATACATATGTATATATGTATTAATTTTTCTTATTCGGTTTTGGACCGAAATCGAAATCCAAAACCAAAACTGAATAAGAAATTTTAATATTTTCAAAACCGAAACCGAACCGATTTTTCTTAACCGAACCGAATCTCTTATTCGGTTCGGTTCGATTTTCGGTCCAAAACCGAATAATGCCCACCCCTAATTCATAGTGATGTCACATATATGGAAAGAGTAGATACCAAAAATAAATACGTGGATTCTTTTTCTTTCCTATTTATGGCTCATGTGTGTTGCTAAAGAGACAAGAAGGTTGACTTACAACATAATCCATACAATGACCTAACAACTAATTTAAGAAGCTATTCTAATTGATCCCAATCAGAACCTTTCTTTGGAGCAGCAAAAATATAATGGCCGTCTCAGCTCACAAATCAGCCACAGCCCCTATCCTTTGATAGCTCTCCACATCAACAAGTTTGAATTCTGACTTAATGACCATTTGGCTAGTCATCTTCCCTAGAGAGTTGGTTGGTTTATCTAGTGGATTCAGCCTAGACAGAAAAACCTTTTTGACTGATAAAAGGAACACTATTGTGTCTCTCCCTCGGTGCATAAGGCGGAAGGTCTTCTTTTACCAAAAAAAAAAGGAGGGCGATACGGGTCCGACTTTGCATTAACCTTGAGGAATAGCCCAGACGGTAATAGCCATGTTTGGTAGAGCAAATCGATTCCGACTTTTGAAATATCCACATCATTTCTGGTTCTATTGTAACAAAATATTCCCTTTTTATGTGGAAAAGATCCATATTATATTGATGGAACAGGTGACTCGTTATTTCAATGAATCATTTGTTCGTACAGAAAATTCTTTAAGTACTTACTCGAAATCTCACCTCTTGTTCTTTTTCACTTTTGACATAACAAATCCTTCCGTTATTAAGACCACATATTCTAAGCGAGGGGCACCTCTCACTATTTTCTCCTTTGACGAACTAGGTCAGACTTCCTGGAGCGGTTTGTAAATAAGTGTGTCTGATAATGAGCAAATAATATTTGCCCATCTGCTAAGCATGATCCATTTAACTTATAATTCATTACAAACTTTTTATGAATGTCAAGTAAGTATCATAAGTAAATTGATCACGGTTGTTCAATCATTTGATAACCAGAGTCGGTCACCTTATTTTTCTTTGTGATTCGAGTCATTGATTCTCAAACGCAAGGTTACCTCTCCTCTTCTTACTCTTTTCTCTGTCACCTTTACCGTAGGCGTATATACCTCTTGTTAGAATAACATAAATATATAACTCTTAACCCTCGTCACTGCTCTAGAGTTTTGGTGTAATCGCACGGACTTTAATATGGTATCAGAGCAACCCAGGTTCGAATCTCCTCCAACACGCATTTTAAACAGATTTTATAATAAATATGTTGTTGGGCATGTTAGAATAATATTAAATATATAACTCTCAACTCACTACGACTCTAAAGTTTTGGTGCAAGAACTTCAGCACCTTAATTTTATTAAGCGGACGACTATAAATTCTCTCCCAAGTTGGCTTTGTTGCAATAAATTTTATTTTACCATCGAAGGGAATCTTGTTTCTTCCGAAAACATACATTATTTAGATTCAAGTCTCCAGAGTTTTGATCTAGCTACTTGTTTTAATGATCTTATATGATGTGAACATTGTTTTGGACGGAACTTCCATGCAGGAGATGACTGGCCACCAAGCAGATCCCCGAAGTTCTTATGTTGAAGGTGCCAGAGATGTAGCTGTTTTGGAGGCGATGCTCGAGTCCAGTGCAAATGAAGGAGCTCCAGTTCATGTGAAAAAATTCTGAGCCGTTTTAGAGTGTAATGCTTATATATTCAATTGGTATGAACTGGCCTTTGGTTTTCGGATTCGGATGCTTGACGGTTTAAACTTTTGAGAAATAAGGGCAAAATCGTTCCCAATTGCCAGAAAGAACCTGAAGGGTGGACATTGAAACTCTCTCTTGCATCCCTAGGATGTTAAATTCTATGTTATCAAACTCAAAAATGCTTGCTTTAATTTAATACTTGTTTGTACTCTCATCTCTCAGCCAATTTGTGCTTTAGAAGTTTCATCCCTCGTTATCTAATTGCAAACTGCAATCTTCTTCTTTGGCTTTATAATTAGCAGTTGCATGTAGTGGTGTGTCATGGCACTGTTGGTTCAAATCAAGATTTGGGATCTATATATAATGAGGAAGTTGCCTAGCTTTCAAAGGGAACTGAAGATATAATTCTTGAAAATCATGTAATATTATTTCGCAACAACAAGAAGAGAGTTTATCTGCTGAAGATGTCGACTGTGTGATAATAGTAAATTCCATAGCTTCTTCAGTGGAGATAGTCTTCCATCGATCATCTCTGGCCATTGGTGCATCAAATTTTTTTACCAACCGAATATTTACTGGTTTATCTTACACTGTTTGGTTTGAAAGAAATTGGGAAAAACGGAAAGGGAAAAAAAAAAAAACATAAAAGGAGTGAAAACGTGTGCATGTTTGGTTAATAAGAAATTTGATAAAAAAAAAATTAAGACACAAATCGGAAGAAAACAAAGGAGGAGAGAGAGAGAGAGAGAGAGAGAGAGAGTACAAAGAAACAAAAAAAAGAGAGGTTTTTTTCTAAGGGCACCACCCTTTTTGCTAGGGGCTAGCCCAAAAATGTTTCAAAATATTACAAGTTTGTCATCAATTTTTTTTACTTGGGGCTAGCCCAAGCAAAGGTATAAATACCAACTTTTGTTTTCTTTTTCTCTTTCCCTCTACTCTTTTTTTTTCCCTCAACTCTTTTCTTCTCTCCCTCAACTGTAGGTCAAAGAATTTAATCCCAAGTTTTTTCCCAACCTACATCTCAACTCTAGGTCATTGATTTTTATCCCAAAATTTTCCCTCAACTCTAGGTCATTGACTTCTCCCATTTATTAGTCATCGAATTAATATATATTTAATGTTTTAAACATAAATTTCACATATAAAAAGTTGAATTATGTGTTTAATGTAGAAAAATATTGAACATGGAACAACCGGGATCATCAAATGTTGTATACTCTCTTCCCGCCACGTCCGAAGAACACTTTGATGCATCAGAAGCCCTCTTGGTAACTAAATTTTAACTTTTCATCGGATGAAAAATCGGGTTGTGACACAGAGGACTGTCACCTCTCTGGCAGTCCCGATCATAGATTAGGACTGCCAGGGAGATGACAGTCCTTCACATATGTAGGACTGCCAGGGGCCTGACAGTCCTACATATGTTTTTTTGCGATTCTAAAATTTCGACAAAAAGTGCTAAAATGGAGGTCCAAACATCATTTTTTTTGCGATTCTAAAATTTTGGAAGGCCGTCTAACTGTGAAACGGTTAATCTCAGGCTCCTCAAAGATACGCTCATTTTGCGACAAACCAGACCTCGTTTCGACCTCCCAGTCAAAAGTTATGGTCCTCCAAAGTTTCAACTGACCATAAAATGCACCGGAATAACCATTCTCCGTCTTAATTACACGGAGAATGGCTATTCCCAGTGTTAAAACGTAGGTGAATGACCATTCTTCGTGTTAATTTACATGGAGAGAATGACCATTCTCCGTGCTCCGTGCTCAATTACAGAGACTTACAAATATGACTGCCACACCCCTGGCAGTCCTACATTAAATTAGGACTGCCAGGGTGCTGGCAGTCCTAATTCAATGTAGGACTGCTAGGGAGGTGACTGTCCTGATACTGAATCAGATAGCCATTGTCACGCCCCAGAACCAGAATACTGGAGAGCGGGGGAATGACTCAGCCAGCTACGTATTACGGGTAGATGAATACCGTATAATACGATCAATGCTGTCTAAAAGACAAGGGGGTGCATACTACATGAAAGTCTCACTATGGTCGTTTCACATCTATTGTCTCAATCATTCAAATAAGAAACAGAAATAGAGAACATGTAAGATAAAGCAGTAAGGCGTTCCAAACGCTTAGTCAAAATGTTCTTGATATCTAGCTTTACAAAACATAGCCAGATGATGTAGCAAAGTGTACACAATTGTTATCAGCTGCAGTCTGACTTAATTACAATTATGCAAAAGTAAGTACAAGACAATCCGACTAACATGTCGGTGCCAAACGGCAAAGTATAAAGTAAATAACAAAACGAGCGGGGAGGTAAGGAACCCACTCGAGTCCTCCTGCGATCATCCCTCTAGTATTGACCATCTTGGAGGTAGAGGTAAGCTGAGTCCTCGGGAACCGGCTCTAAATCTGGCCATGCAAAACCAGAGAGGTTAGACCTCTAATAGCAAGTACCGCAAGGAAGCACGATATGAGACATTAAACCAGTAATTAAGAGAATATAATAATAGATCTCTGCTTGCTACTGGGATTCACATAACATCACGACACTTCGAACCAACCTCCCAACCAAACAAGGACAGAAGTTGGCCCGTCATGTCCTGATGCTCTGATCATCTCAGTTAGGTAACAGAGTAGGTACAATACACAAACAAATCAACTTAAACGGCCATCCAACTCCTACGGCTTACTACTGTGAGTTCCAAGTTATCCTGGAATTTTGCAATAAAGATTTCTCAGTTCTTACTATGGACAAGCAAGGCTAATCGATCCAATCAATCAATTGCGCCAATCATGAATTAGACGAGTCCCAGCAGGACGCCCGTCATCAATATACAATATACAATAAATAGTATAACCAGATACCGCTCCATGCCCGTGTGGCAGGTTTGCAGTATCTGTGGGGACCAGCCGGCCTGTCGGACACTACTAGTCCCAAGAGGGCTGCCATGTAAGAACTCGGGAATCCATTCTCTCCATGCAATCATTATTTTTATTTAACTTAATAGTCTATACGTTGAGTGAAATCCTATGTTGTGGATCATGGTCATTCGGAATGAGTACTTTCGTACGGGGTACGATATGCACAACTCTACAACGATGCCCGTGCGGTTAGGTTGTAGGTCTTACATAGCGTAATGCAACAATCCAAACTAACCACGGAACAATCATGCCTTGACCATAAAGTACACATGCTTCTTTTATAGTAAAATAAATAAATAAATAAATTGAAGCCTGCATGTGTGCCTGTATGTCAATATTCGGGATCGGCCAATCGATTATAGTAGTTCATACTTAATATGAACGTGTCTCATTCATTCATTTCAATAAGACGACTAGCCAGTCTCTTAGTTCCATCTAGGAACGCATGATCAATAATTAATCAAGATAACAATCAATGTTAATTAATGCCAAATTCGGAAAATAAACATTGGAAAATAAATAATGATTGGGAAATAAATAATCTCGTGCGCTGTGGAAAATTGTTGGAAAATAAATAATATCATGCTCCTGGGGAATGATTGGGAAATAAATAATATCATGCGCTGTGGGAAAGGTTGGGAAACAAATAATATCATGCGCCTGAGGAAAATGATCGGGAAATAAATAATATCATGCGCCTGAGGGAAAGGTTGTAAAATAAATAATATCATGCGCTGAAGAATAAGATTGGAAAATAAATAATATCATGCGCCTGAGGGAAATGATTGGGAAATAAATAATATCATGCGCTGAGGAAATGCGGTTGTGAGATGAGATTGGGAAATAAATAATCCATGCGCCTGAGGAATGAGATTGGAAAATAAATAAACTCATGCGCTGTGGGAATGCGGCTGTGAGATGAGATTGGAAAATAAATAATCCATGCGCCTGAGGAATGAGATTGGGAAATAAATAAACTCATGCGCTGTGGGAATGCTAATCCATGCACCTGAGGAATGAGATTGGGAAATAAATAAACTCATGCGCTGTGGGAATGCGGCTGTGAGATGAGATTGGGAAATAAATAATCCATGCGCCTGAGGAATGAGATTGGAAAATAAATAAACTCATGCGCTGTGGGAATGCGGCTGTGAGAAATGAGATTGGGAAATAAATAATCCATGCGTCTGAGGAATGAGATTGGAAAATAAATAAACTCATGCGCTGTGGGAATGCGGCTGTGAGATGAGATTGGGAAATAAATAATCCATGCGCCTGAGGAATGAGATTGGGAAATAAATAAACTCATGCGCTGTGGGAATGCTAATCCATGCGCCTGAGGAATGAGATTGGAAAATAAATAAACTCATGCGCTGTGGGAATGCGGCTGTGAGATGAGATTGGGAAATAAATAATCCATGCGCATGAGGAATGAGGTTGGGAAATAAATAAACTCATGCGCTGTGGGAATGCGGCTGTGAGAAATGAGATTAGGAAATAAATAATCCATGCGCCTGAGGAATGAGATTGGGAAATAAATAAACTCATGCGCTGTGGGAATGCGGCTATGAGATGAGATTGGGAAATAAATAATCCATGCGCCTGAGGAATGAGATTGGGAAATAAATAAACTCATGCGCTGTGGGAATGCTAATCCATGCGCCTGAGGAATGAGATTTGGAAATAAATAAACTCATGCGCTGTGGGAATGCGGCTGTGAGATGAGATTGAGAAATAAATAATCCATGCGCATGAGGAATGAGATTGGGAAATAAATAAACTCATGCGCTGTGGGAATGCGGCTGTGAGAAATGAGATTTCATGCGCTGTGGGAGAAAGATTCATGCGGCTGGGACTGTTCTTCTTCTCCAAATTTCTGAGAACAGAACCATGGAAGAGAACCATGGATGCCATTGCTTCCAAGCTCCATAAATCCTTCATCCCAAGCCCAAATATGGACTTCCATAGGTCAAAATTGGGTAGAACGAAATTCTCTACAACATGAAACCATCAAAACTTGAAGATAACAAAGTTTACTAGATCAAAACCTAAGAAATTCGAAAATGTAACAAACTTAGATCTACAACAATCAGCCATGGAAATTGAAAATGCTAAGTACTAAAGAGGCTTAGAATCAAGTAAGGAGGATGGTGGAACAATAATAATGGGGATCCATCAAGAAGCAAGTTGGCACTTGCCTTGCTCTCCTAGGTTGGTGGGAGAGTTATGAGGAAGAAGAAGATAAATGAGAAGAAGTAATGAAGAGAGAGAAAGGGTTCGGGGCTTTTAAATGAAGGAGTGGTGGTAGGTGGGGGGTTTATTTCGGTTCATAATGAACCAACATAATTAAACCAATCTGAGCTGAACCCATAGCAAAGCTAAAGCAGAGTATAAAAGCAGAAAGTAAAGTACAGAAATAAAATTGCAGGAAATTAATTAACATAAAATTAAAGGAATTTAAATACAGAGCAATACATGATAAATATAAAATATTTACATTTAAACAGTACATGCATTCTAAAAAAACGTTTTCTGGGAATGGGAAGTGACATCTCTACCCTCCTTAGAAAAATTTCGTCGTCGGAATTTCAAATCCAAGCATGATAGAAACATCAGAGCTGAACTACTCTAGGTATAAGCAATTTAAGTAAGCAATCATTCTACAATGTCAATAGTATGTAACGTATCTATGTTGAACATTCTACGATACCAAGCAATTCTACTCGTAAGGTGGCAAGCATGAGGAGTTAAGACAATCAAGGTATACAGAAAGAGATATACCTTGTGAGTCAAACAGGTGCGGATACCGTGATCGGATATCATCCTCACGTTCCCACGTTGACTCCCCTAAAGAGTGATGACCCCAAGCAATCCGGACAAGGCTAATTGTTCGGTTCTTGAGTATCTTCTCTCTTCGGTCCAAAATAGACACAGGCTGTTCCTCGTAAGACAGGTTGGTACCAACAACCAGCTCAGAATGATCAAGGATATGGCTTGGGTCCGATACATACCTTCGCAACTGAGATACATGAAATACGTCATGTACCTATCGTAACGAAGGTAGAAGGGATAAACGATAAGCAACATCGCCTATCCTATCAAGAATAACAAATGGGCCCACGTACCGCGGACTCAACTTCCCACGAACGCCAAATCTAATGACCCCACGGGTAGGTGAGATCCGCAAGAACATGTGGTCCCCAACAGAAAACTCTAGCGGCCTACGATGCTGGTCCGCCCAATGACGATGCCGATCCTGTGCAACTCGAAGTCGCTCTCTAATTCCTTTGACCAATTCAACTGTCTGAACAATCATTTCCGGGCCTAACATCTTTCTCTCCCCGATATCATCCCATGCTAGTGGCGACCTACACTTCTTACCATATAGTGCTTCAAATGGCGTCATCTGGATACTGGCTTGGTAACTGTTATTATAAGAAAACTCAACTAAGTGCAGGTGGCTCTCCCAAGATCCTCCAAAATCTAGGGTGCAAGCTCGCAACATATCTTCTAGGGTCTGAATTGTTCTTTCTGATTGCCCGTCTGTCTGGGGATGGTAAGCCGTGCTAAATCTTAACTTGGTACCCAGACTATGATGTAAGCTCTTCCAAAAATGTGATGTAAAACGGGTATCTCTGTCTGACACAATACTGACTGGGACCCCATGCTGCCTAACTATCTGCTGCATATACAACTCTGCCAACTTCTCCGTAGATTGACCTACTCTAAAAGGAAGAAAGTGCGCCACCTTTGTAAGCCGATCTACTATCACCCAAATAGCATTTTTACCACTTGGTGATCTTGGTAAACCGGTCACAAAGTCCATTGTAATATGTTCCCACTTCCATTCCGGGATAGGAAGCGGTTGCAATAACCCAGCTGGCCTCTGCTGTTCTGCCTTCACTTGCTGACATACCAAGCAACGGAAAACAAATCTAGCTATCTCCCTCTTCATCCCATTCCACCAGAAGTGCTGTTTGATATCTTGGTACATCTTGGTCCCTCCAGGGTGAATAGAATACTGTGAGCTGTGAGCTTCTGCCATAACCTCCTGTCTGATATCTCCACTAGGCACACATAGACGTGACCCAAACCTAAGTGTACCATCTTCATGAATTCTCATCTCCTTTCTGAGTCCTGATTCACATTCTGCCCTAAGCTTCTGAATCCTTGGGTCCTGCGCCTGAGCTGCCTTGATCCTGTCTACCAAGTCAGATTGAACTTGTAGACTTGCCAGAATTCCTACATCACTAGGAAGTATAACTTCTATGCCCATCTCCTGAAGGTCTTCTAAAATGTGCTTCTGTGTTGTCAACATGAATGCGCCGTCTCTTCTGCTGAGAGCGTCTGCTACTACATTAGCCTTGCCTGGATGATACTGAAGCTCCACGTCATAATCCTTGATCAACTCCAACCATCTCCTCTGCCTCATGTTTAGTTCCTTCTGAGTAAAGATGTACTTCAGACTTTTATGGTCCGTGTACATATCCACTCGATCACCATATAAGTAATGCCTCCATAGCTTCAAAGCAAATACTACTGCCGCTAATTCCAAATCATGAGTTGGATAATTCTTCTTGTGGTCCCGAAGTTGCCTAGATGCGTATGCTATCACCTTCCCATGCTGCATGAGGACACATCCAAGTCCTTTACCTGACGCATCACAATAAACGGTAAAACCTCCGGGTCCAACTGGCAATGTAAGAATAGGCGCTGATATCAACTTCTGCTTCAGATTCTCAAATGATGTCTGGTATTCTGCCGACCAGACGAATGGTACATCCTTCCGTGTCAAGCGGGTCATGGGTGCTGAAAGCCTTGCAAAGTCTGATACAAATCTTCTGTAATATCCTGCCAATCCCAAGAAACTTCGTACATCTGCTACGGTCTTGGGTACTGGCCAACTCTCTACTGCCTCTACCTTCTTGGGATCTACTGCTACTCCAGCTCCTGATATGATATGACCCAAAAATGAAATGTGATTCGTCCAGAACTCACACTTGCTGAGCTTGGCATACAACTGGTTCTCTCTCAGAACCTGTAACACTTTCCTGAGGTGGTCTTCATGCTCCTCTTCACTAGCAAAGTATACGAGAATGTCGTCAAGAAACACAACGACAAACTGATCTAAGTATGACATAAAGATGCGGTTCATCAAATCCATAAATATTGCTGGAGCATTGGTCAAACCAAACGACATTACTAAGAATTCATAATGCCCATACTTCGACCTGAATGCTGTCTTGGGAATGTCCTCCTTCCGAACCCTCACTTGATGATACCCTGAACGAAGATCTATCTTGGAGAAAACTCTAGCTTTGTTCAACTGATCAAATAAGTCGTCGATCCTTGGTAGTGGGTACTTGTTCTTTACTGTCGTCGCGTTAAGCTTCCTGTAATCAATGCACAGTCTGGACGACCCATCCTTCTTTCCCACAAGTACCACTGGTGCTGCCCATGGTGATATGCTAGCTTGGATGAACTTCTTCTCCTTCAGTTCCTCTATGTGTTGATATACCTTAGCCTGCTCCGAGTCCGCCATTCTGTAAACTCGATCTGATATCGGTTTAGTTCCAGGTGCCAATTCTATGCTGAACTCAATATCTCTAACTGGTGGCAGACCTGGAAGTTCTTCAGGAAATACGTCTAGAAACTCTTCAACTACCTTCGGAACTTGAACTTCTTCCATTGTCGTTATTACTCCCTGCTCTTGTTGAGTTGCCTCTGATCTGACTAAGGTGAATCTCTTCATGCCTGGGATATCAAAAGATACACTCCCTCTACGACAATCTATCGTCGCATGACTGTCTTTCAGCCAGTCCATGCCTAAGATAACGTCGAAATTTCCAACAGGAAATTCTATCAACCGGGCGGGTAAGGAATGCCCGCAAACTACAACGCCACATGCTAGAATTGTAGAACCCTAGAGGGGGGGTGAATAGGAAAATAAAATATAAACTACAACAATTGATGCAATAAAGACAATTTAAAGTAAAGAGTAGAAAGATCAAACGCAAACGCAAGGATGTATCCTGGTATCCTCTTTTGAGGCAATCCAGTCCCGGAACTCTCTCCGGCTTTAATCCACTATTATCCAAATAGTACACACGAGTTTGGATCCGAAGAACTCGCCAACTTCAACACGAGTTTGGATCCGAAGACTCGCCAACTTCTACACACGAGTTTTCTTACGAAGGCTCGCCAACTTCAAACAAAAGAGAATGAGAACTTGTTGATCTTCTAACACGTGAAGATCGAAATGTACAACTCTTTAATACTCTAGCACTTTGGGAGAGGATGACAATGAAAAGCTTTGAAGAGTATTAATGGTGGAGCTCTTGGTTTTTGGAAAATTTATGGAGGAGTTGGTAAAGAAGCTCAAGAGAGAGAGAGAGCTTCCTTTTATAAGAAAACCAAGAGTAGGTGTCATTTAATGCTCTGAAATGCAGGCAGACCGGCATGCCGTCGGTATGCCGCGGCATACCGCCGGTATGCCGCGGCATACCGCCGGTATGCCGGCCAAATAGTAACGGTCATAATTATGACCGTTCAAGAGCATTAAATGCGACCATTAATGCGTGTCAGACCAAATCGAAAACTAAGTATTCGAAATTCGGTATACCGCCGGTATGCCGGAGCATACCGTCGGTATGCCGATAGAATGTCACAGAAAGTTTAGAGCTGCTAGAAACGGCATGCCGCCGATATGCCGCAGCATACCGTCGGTATGCCGACAGTTGATCACAGCAACTTTTGTGTTGCTAAAAACGGCATGCCGCCGGTATGCCGCAGCATGCCGTCGGTATGCCGACATTTCGAGACAACAACTTTCTAGAGTCCAAAAACGGTATACCGCCGGTATGCCGAAGCATACCGTTGGTATGCCGCTTTTTGTCATAGAACCTTTTCTGGACACGAAAACGGTATACCGCCGGTATGCCGAAGCATACCGCCGGTATGCCGCTCTGAATGACATATTTTTCGATTTGTGCTTTTAGTTATCATCCATCCTTTAGTGTTTACAGATATACCTAGATCAGTACAGACACGAAGACTCTAAGCAGGGAACGCCGGTAACTGCTACAGTCTTCAAGGAAGAAGGAGGAAGCTCTTGAAGTGAAGAACTCCATGTAGTACATCTTCTGAGAATATTTGAATCTGAAGAATAGAAGACTAAACTACGAAGATGCTGTTAATTACTCAAAATAAAATGTGCCAACAAACTCCCCCATTTTGATAATTGACAAAATAGAGAGAGATAGCATCTTCAGGGAGTAGCTCCCCCGTAGGAAGACAGCTCCCCCTTAATACGATTTCTCCTCCTTTGTCACTTAGTCAAAGATGGGGATAATCAATAGAGACATTGCATAAGAGAAAAGACATGAGTATATAAAGAAAAAGCATGTATGAATATATTAGAGAGAAAGTGAATACATGCTGGACCCATACATTTCATAGTAAGATAAAAGACTCTCCACAACGAGAGCCAGACACAAAAGACAACCATAGATAATGTCCCCGAAGGACAGCAAAGAACTAAAACAACCATAAACCGGTCCCCGAAGGACCACGAAAGACAACAAACAGAAAGCACACATAAAAACTAGAACCACTCAAGAACCGAAACCACCATCAAAAGGAAGACCATCCCTAATCCTCAGCCGGATCATCATCATCATCACCCTGAGCCTGCTGGAAGGCGCCAAAAGGATCAATGCCGTCAGGGTACATAAACCCATAGGCATTGGGGTCAGAGAAGCGCGGGCCCGTGTACATGGGATCCTGAAGATTAAGATCCAGAAAAGCATCACGGTCTTGAAGAGTGCGCTGAATGAAGTACCCCTGATCGTGGAAACGAGTCTGGATCAGGGCGCCAAGTCCACGAGTGTGGGCCCGCATCTGCTCCTCCGCCTGGGCCATCCGCATATCAAAATGCTGTTGAGTGAGCGGCATATAACGGCCCGAAGGAGGAGGGGTAGATGTGGGAGCAGCAGGCGTGGATGCCGGTTGCTCTTGGGAAGATGAGGCACGGGAAGTAGAGGCGCCAGCAAGGGTACGGGAGATAGCAAGATATGAGGGAACGCCATCCGTGGTGCAGAGAGACAGGTCAACCTGCTTGGCCTCCATAAGCAGAGTGATGAAAGAGCCATAGTAGAGATTCTGCTTCCCCGAAGGCATGGTACGCCGGAATTGCAGAAGAAGAGTCTTTGGGAAGGAGAATCGCTTCCCGGCATAGAGATGGTACATGCAGACGAGGGCATCACCAGTGATTGCGTCATAGTTCCCGCCCTTCGGAAAGAGAGTGTGGCACACGATCCGATGAAGCTCGTAATAAAACGGCTCCAGCTGGACAGAGAGGGCCGGGATGGCAGGAGGGTTGGGACCCTTGCAGATGATTCGGTAGAATTCGTCGAAAGGAGACGCCGCCGAGGAGTTGAGAGCACCCAACAGAGGTAACGCATCCCCTTTGTCTGGGATGCCTAAGATGTCCCCCACTTCCTGAGATGTGAGACGGAAGTGGCGGTCATTGACCATAGATTGGATGGCGGAAGGGTCGTCGTCATCCCCTCTCATGTTGCAATAGAAAAGGCGGACAACAGCAGGGTAGACAGGGATTTGGCGCCTTAAAAGAGAGGAGAGACCGGCATCGTCAAACAAAGGGACGTGACCGGGGAATAGGTTCCAGTTGATCGCCCGTCCTTTGAATACGTTGTGATTGGCGAAGTGCTGGAACCAAAGCTCGGCGGCTAGAGAGTTGGAGAAGACGCATTGGTCATAGCCGGTAGGTAGCGCCACCGGGACGAAGGGGTTGAACCCGGAGGAATAGGAGGATCGGGGGCGCTTAGGGTTGGCCATGGAGAGGGATTGGTGCTATGGTGTGGAGGAAGAAGGAGTAAAGAGGAGAGGGAGGAAGGAGGGTTTTTAAAGAGAGGAGGAAGATGAAGAGATGATTTTGAAAATAGGTAGGAACGGTTGTAGAGGAAGTTTGAAAGAGAAGGAGTTGAAAAGGTGGAGGGAAGTTATGATGGTGGAGTAAAAAAGAGGAGAGAAAAAGGGGGGAAGTGATGGGTAGTTAATGTGAAGAGATAGAGGATAGTAAATGAGAAGGGAGGTGATGGGATGGGAGTTGAAAATTGATGGGATGGATGAGAGAGAATAGAAGAGGGTAAAAAGGAATAAATGAAGGAGTGAAAGAATGTGGGCCCGAATCCAGAAATGAAAGCCTGTCCGTCGCTGTCCGGCATACCGGCGGTATGCCGACGTGTACCGACGGTATGCCGTCGTTCGAAACAGAACCTAATTCTGCCTTGAAAAACGGCATGCCGCCGGTATACCGTAGTATACCGTCGGTGTGCCGGTCGACTGGGACTAAGGATCAAAAGATAAAATGCCTAGTTCACGGCAAAGGAAAGAGAAGCGATCTTCCGGGAGAGGCTTAGTGAAAATATCGGCTAATTGATAGGTAGTATCAATAAATTCAAGATGGATATCTCCTTTTTGCTGATGGTCACGAAGAAAATGGTGTCTAATTTCAATGTGCTTCGTGCGTGAGTGACAAATCGGGTTTTTCGTGAGATTGATAGAGCTAGTGTTATCACATTTAATAGGGGTGCAAGAATTTGAAATGCCATAATCTAAAAGTGTTTGTGACATCCAAAGAATTTGTGCACAACAACAACCAGCCGCAATATATTCTGCCTCAGTGGTGGAAAGAGCAACAGAGTTTTGCTTCTTACTAAACCACGATACCAAGGACTTCCCGAGGAATTGACATGTGCCACTAGTGCTTTTTCGGTCAATCTTGCATCCGACAAAATCCGCATCCGAAAAGCCGTGAAGCTCAAAGGATGAGGATTTCGGATACCAAAGACCCATGTTAATGGTGCCTTTGAGATAACGAAAAATGCGCTTAACGGCACTCAAATGTGATTCCTTTGGATTGGCTTGATATCGTGCACACAAGCAAACACTAAACATGATATCCGGACGGCTAGCCGTTAAATAAAGTAAGCTACCGATCATACCTCTATACTTACGAATGTCGACCGATGTGCCATCTTCATCATTGTCAAGCTTGGTCGTTGTAGCCATAGGGGTCCTCATTGATTTGGATGAGTCAAGGTCGAAACGCTTGAGGAGGTCCTTTATATATTTTGCTTGATTGATGAAGGTTCCTTTAGGCCCTTGTTTGATTTGTAACCCCAAGAAGAAGGAGAGTTCACCCATCATACTCATTTCAAACTCTTCCTGCATAACTTTGGCAAATTCTACACAAAGTGTGTTGTTAGTAGAACCAAAAATAATATCATCAACATAAATTTGAACCAATAAGAGAGTCCCATCATGTGATTTAATAAAAAGTGTGGTGTCAACTTTTCCCTTTGAAAAATTGTGAGAGACAAGAAAAGAGCTGAGACGCTCATACCAAGCACGTAGAGCTTGTTTGAGGCCATAAAGGGCTTTATGGAGTTTGAAAACGTGGTTAGGAAATTGAAAATCTTCAAAGCCGGGAGGTTGTTTAACATAAACTTCCTCCTTAATAATACCATTAAGAAAAGCACTCTTAACATCCATTTGAAATAGCTTAAAGTCATTAAAACAAGCAAAGGCACAAAGCATACGAATGGATTCAAGACGTGCAACCGGAGCATAGGTTTCGTCGTAGTCAATGCCTTCCTCTTGGTTATAGCCTTGAGCAACCAATCGGGCTTTGTTACGAGTCACTAACCCATCTTCATTTAGCTTGTTACGAAACACCCATTTAGTTCCAATAATGGGATGATTGCTAGGTTTTGGGACAAGTTCCCAAACCTTGCTTCGCTCAAATTGATTGAGCTCCTCTTGCATAGCTATCATCCAAAATTCATCAAGGAAAGCATCATGAACATTTTTAGGCTCTATTTGAGAGATAAAAGCCACATTGGCACAAAGATCACGAGTGGCGGATCTTGTACTAACACTTGAGGAAGGATCCCCAATGATAAGCTCCTTAGGATGATTGGTGACAAATCTCCATTCTCTTGGGAGATCCTTTGGAGGAGGCTCGAGAGGAGGAGACTCTTTTGATGGGGTCACAACTTCATTGTTAGATGAAGAAGGACGATCCTCAATAGAGGAGTTCTCCAACCCAAATGAGATGTCATCAATATCCTCGAAAGAGGAGAATGTAGAAGAGTTGAGTTCGTTAAAAGAGACATTGATTGACTCTTCGACAACAAGACTTCTTTTATTAAAAATACGAAAACCTTTGCTATGAGTAGAGTATCCAAGGAATATCCCTTCATAGGCTTTTTCTTCAAACTTGCCTAGGTTATCCTTGGTATTCAAAATAAAACAATTGCAACCAAAAACCTTGAAATATTCAATAGAAGGAATTTTGTTAAACCAAAGCTCATAAGGAGTCTTCTTAGTAATAGGTCTAATTAAGACTCTATTAATAACATGACACGCCGTATTAACGGCTTCCGCCCAAAATATTGGGGGAGCTTATATTGGTTTAACATGACCCGGGCCATATCGCCAAGGGTTCTATTCTTTCTCTCCACAACACCATTTTGTTGAGGAGTACGGGGACAAGCAAAATCATGTCCAAAACCATTCTTTTCACAAAATCTTTTGAAATCAACATTATCAAATTCACCTCCATGATCACTCCTAATTTTGTTAATAGAAAAACCTTTCTCATTTTGAACACGTTTACAAAAAGCAACAAATTCACGAAAGGTATCACTTTTGCAAGCAAGAAAAATAACCCAAGTAAATCTCGAAAAATCATCAACTAAAACAAAAGCATAAAGTTTGCCACCAAGGCTAGCTACTCTACTAGGCCCAAAGAGATCCATATGAATAAGTTGGAGGGGTCTAGTGGTACTCACAGAGTTGATGGATTTGAAGGATGACTTGGTCAACTTACTTTTCTCGCATTCTTCACATACCATATCCTTTTTGAAAGGGATGCTAGGAAGTCCTTGTACAAGCTTCTTGGAGGCGAGGCGAGAGATGGTATCCATGTTGGCGTGTCCAAGCCTCATGTGCCAAAGCCAACTCTCATCGTTCTTTGCAACTAGGCACCTGTCATTGTTAGTACCTTCAACAAGATAAAGAACATAAATATTGTTTTCTCTAATGCCTTCATACACAATAGTTCCATTGGAGCTATCGGTAATGTGGCATTTGAGTGTAACAAACTTGATATCATAACCATTATCGGTAAGATGGCTAAGACTTAAGAGATTATGCTTGAGATTAGTAACAAGACAAACATTATTAATACAAGGATAAGGAGGAGAACCGATATTACCATTTCCAATAATATAACCTTTGAGATTGTTACCGAAGGAGACGTGTCCTTCTTTCTTCATCGATAGCGTTGTAAAAAGTGAAGCATCACCGGTCATGTGCCGTGAACAACCGCTATCGAGAATCCATTTGCTTCTAGCATGAGAAGGATTCGTCACCTACAACATAAGTTGAAGATGAACATTTTGGTACCCATGATCTTATGGGTCCATGAGTGTTAGTCTTAGGAACCCACTTAAGAACTCTCATGTCAACTTGTTTTCTTGTATAACAAAAGTTAGAAGTGTGACCCACCAAACCACAATAATTGCACATCAAGGAAGATTTAGAAGAAGAAGTGTGAGTGTTGTGCATGTGTGAGTTTCTAGTGTGAGAAGTTCTACCATGAGTGTTATGATGATAGTAAAAAGCATGATGAGAGGTGTTCTTCTTGACAAAGGGTCCTTTTCTTGTGTTAGAAAAGGAGTTGTGTGTAGTGTTCATGTAATGATTATGCCTAGCATTGTGATGAGTGTGAGGGTGTCTTGGAGCATGCATATGAGTGGTATTCTTATTACCTAAATTCTTACTTCATGTAAGAAGATCATTATACTTAATAGAGGTGGAATATTCTCTTCTATTAGCATCTTGACATTTGTGCATGGCAAATTCATAAGAGCTTCTCATGGATTGAATCTCATCATCCTTTTTCTTGATGGTGTCAAGAGATTCTTGAAATTTGAGTCGCAAAGACTCTATTTCATCCGTGTCGGAAATAGGAGATTTTTCCTTCACATCAATGATGATGCTTGAGAGCCTCTCTACTTCAAGTTGAAGAGCCTCAACCTCCTTGAAAGATTTCTTGTATTTATTCCGAACACCTTTGTGTTCTTCATGTAACTCAAGAATGGCTTTCTCCAAATCATCATAGGTAAGAGTGTTTAAAGAAAAATCATCAAGTACCTCATCGGTTGCCATGAGACAGACGTTGGCATTGTGTTTGCACTCCTTGTCGTTGTCGGAGTCGCTTGCGTCGCTTTCACACCAAATGCTAGTGTTGGCGAACTTTCTAGAGGATGAGCTTCCCTTGCTAGGTTTCTCGTACTTGCTTGAGTCTTTTCGTATCATCGGACAATCCCTCTTGATGTGTCCGGGTCTTCTGCATTGATAGCACGCCGGGTCTTCTTCATTGTCCCGTCTAGAGCGGTTGGCCTTGTTGAACTTTAAGAACTTCCGGAAGTGCTTAGCTGTGAGAGCTATTTCTTCATCGTCATCCGACTCATTGTCGTCGGAGCTATCCTTGGAGTAGGACCTTGAAGCTTTGAGAGCGAGAGTCTTCTCTTTTTCTTTGGTCTTCACCTTCTCCTTCTCTTGAATGGAGGATTCCTCTTGATCCTTCATGTCGAGCTCGTGAGTCATTAGCTTACCCATGAGGGTCTCTAGGTACATGACGGTTAGATCGTTCCCCTCAATGATTGCGGTAGCTTTAGGACTCCAAGCTTTCGTCAATCCTCTAAGAATTTTCCTTATCTTTTCATGAGCGGGATATTCCTTTCCAAGAGAAGAGAGAGGGTTAATAATGTCACCAAAACGAGTAAACATGCTAGCAATAGATTCATCATGCTTCATTTTAAAAGACTCATATTCTTGCGTGAGTCTACTGATCTTGGATTCCTTCACTTGTGAAGTTCCCTCGTGTGTGACTTCAAGTAACTTCCAAATCTCATTGGAAGTCTTGCAAGTAGAGATCCGGTTGAATTCACTACTGTCGAGGGCACAGTAAAGAGCATTCATTGCCTTGGCATCTCGACAAGCAAGCTTCTTAATGTTTTCGGCAAGTGTTTCCCGAAGGGTGTCAGAAGCAATATCCTGAATAGCTCTGGAAGGAGTAGGAAGACCATTTATCACGTAATCCCATAAATCGAAATCTATGGACTTGAGATAAATGCCCATCCTAATCTTCCAGTAGTTATAGTTGGTACCATCAAATAGGGGAGGCCTATTTGTGGAGTATCCCTCATTGTGAAACGTGTTGATGCTAGGGTTAGAGGCCATGGATCACTCAAGGGTGTAAATCCAAATCAAGAGAACGAGGCTCTGATACCAATTGTAGAACCCTAGAGGGGGGGTGAATAGGGAAATAAAATATAAACTACAACAATTGATGCAATAAAGACAATTTAAAGTAAAGAGTAGAAAGATCAAACGCAAACGCAAGGATGTATCCTGGTATCCTCTTTTGAGGCAATCCAGTCCCGGAACTCTCTCCGGCTTTAATCCACTATTATCCAAATAGTACACACGAGTTTGGATCCGAAGAACTCGCCAACTTCAACACGAGTTTGGATCCGAAGACTCGCCAACTTCTACACACGAGTTTTCTTACGAAGGCTCGCCAACTTCAAACAAAAGAGAATGAGAACTTGTTGATCTTCTAACACGTGAAGATCGAAATGTACAACTCTTTAATACTCTAGCACTTTGGGAGAGGATGACAATGAAAAGCTTTGAAGAGTATTAATGGTGGAGCTCTTGGTTGTTGGAAAATTTATGGAGGAGTTGGTAAAGAAGCTCAAGAGAGAGAGAGAGAGCTTCCTTTTATAAGAAAACCAAGAGTAGGTGGCATTTAATGCTCTGAAATGCAGGCAGACCGGCATGCCGTCGGTATGCCGCGGCATACCGCCTGTATGCCGGCCAAATAGTAACGGTCATAATTATGACCGTTCAAGAGCATTAAATGCGGCCATTAATGCGTGTCAGACCAAATCGAAAACTAAGTATTCGAAATTCGGTATACCGCCGGTATGCCGGAGCATACCGTCGGTATGCCGATAGAATGTCACAGAAAGTTTAGAGCTGCTAGAAACGGCATGCCGCCGGTATGCCGCAGCATACCGTCGGTATGCCGACAGTTGATCACAGCAACTTTTGTGTTGCTAAAAACGGCATACCGCCGGTATGCCGCAGCATGCCGTCGGTATGCCGACATTTCGAGACAGCAACTTTCTAGAGTCCAAAAACGGTATACCGCCGGTATGCCGAAGCATACCGTCGGTATGCCGCTTTTTGTCACAGAACCTTTTCTGGACACGAAAACGTTATACCGCCGGTATGCCGAAGCATACCGCCGGTATGCCGTTCTGAATGACATGTTTTTCGATTTGTGCTTTTAGTTATCATCCATCCTTTAGTGTTTACAGATATACCTAGATCAGTACAGACACGAAGACTCTAAGCAGGGAACGCCGGTAACTGCTACAGTCTTCAAGGAAGAAGGAGGAAGCTCTTAAAGTGAAGAACTCCATGTAGTACATCTTCTGAGAATATTTGAATCTGAAGAACAGAAGACTAAACTACGAAGATGTTGTTAATTACTCAAAATAAAATGTGCCAACAAGAATAACTCTACTAACTCCTACGAGCCCATTACCAGTGAGTATATTTAACCTCCCTGGCAATGCCTCGAATTCTATTCCTAGCCGTGTTACAAATTGTGCAGATATAAATGAGTGCGATGCTCCCGAATCAAACAATGCTACTGCGGGATAAGAGGCGACGAGAATGTTACCTGCCACAACATCTCCTGATGCCAATGCCTCTTCCAAGGACAGAGTGAATGCCTGCCCTCGACCTCCTTGTTGGTTCCCATGCTGCGGCCTAGCCTGGTGCTGTCGCTGGCCCCTGCCTTGGTGATGCTGGGGTGGTCTATGCTGGTGTTGCTGCATCGGCGGTCCCTGCTGCCGAAACATCTGAGCCTGTGGCATTAACGGACGCTAGGCCAATGGTCTCACTGCCACTGCGGGTCCTCGATACTGCCCTGCCCCCGGTGCTGGCAGAGTAGGAAACTGCTGTACTGGTCCTCCTGACTTCGAATTCATGGGACATGTGGTAACCCGATGATCTGGATTTCCACATATCAAACACAGTCTGTTCAATGTCCGACACACATCTCTAGTGTGCCCTATCTTCCCGCAATAAGTGCAGCCCGCTGGGGGTTGCTGGTTCTTCCTCTGTTGCTGCTGCTGCTGCCTGGGTGGTGGTGCTGGCCCTCGCATTGCCACATCGTGAATGCGAATGCCAAGGGATGGTGCTGTTGTTCGGGGCGCTGCTCCCCCTCCTCCTTCAATCTGACTGTGAGATCTCTTCTGACCTCCAGTCCTCGCCGTGATTCTCTGAATGGTGATCTCATGCCTTCGGGTTGCCGTCAATACTTCGTCAAAAGTCTGGTAGTTGTGCCCTTCTATCAATTGCAAGAGCTCAAGGTGAAACCCTTGCTGGAACCTCATAGCCCTCTGGCTCTCTGTTGCTATCATCTCTGGGGCGAACCTGCTCAATCTGCAGAACTCCGCTGCATAGGCATCTACCGTCTTGCCGGCCTGCTTGAGGTTGATAAACTTCTGTTGTAGCTCAAACTGCGCCACAACCCCATAGTACTTCGTCTTGAACCTTGCAGTAAAATCGTCCCAAGCAACAGGACATCTGATGCCCACTTCCTCTGATTCCCACCAATCACGTGCGAGATCCTGAAGTAACAACTTCACTTGATCCACACGTTCTTCTGCCGGCACCTTAGCTGCTGTCAGAATAGCCTCAATATCCTTAAGCGACGCATCTGCTGAGATGGCATCTTCCGTGCCCTCGAAACGACGGGGGTTGAACTTGCAAAACCTGGCTGACGCTCCTGAATCTGTCCTTGCCCCTCTTTCCAAAGCTGTCTGCAATCCTTGGTTAAGTAGTACATTCTGCTCTTGTAACTGAGCGTGCATACGCTGCTGGGCTAATATCTGATGTTGCTGAGTAGCCATCATTCCTCTCATGATCTCCAGAAGAGCCGGTGTGTCCATTTCCGCAGGGGTAGGTGGAACTGTTGGTAGTGGTGGAACATCCGGATACTGCGATCCAGCTACTGCTTCCACTATCACTTCTTCTTGAATAGCCTCTTGAGTTAGTACCGGCCCTTGTTGCTGACCAAGATGGTCAGGTTGTCCGTGTTGCTCTTATTGTTGTTGTTGTTGTTGTTGTTGTCCAGTCCTGGCAGATGCGGACGAAGTGCCCCTAAGAAAAGGGACAAAAGAACAATCAAACGATCGGACAGGAAAGATCAATGAAGTCAAAGGATACCGGAATGTCAAGCTAGAGTCGAGAGTAACGGATCAGGAGATCAAGAGGGAACATGCGTGATTGAGACATCCTATAAATTAAAATACCCCACAAGTCTGAAATTAGACCTGCATGGGCTACCACTAAAACCTTGTCACGCTCCAGAACCAGAATACTGGAGAGCGGGGGAATGACTCAGCCAGCTACGTATTACGGGTAGATAAATACCGTATAATACGATCAATGCTGTCTAAAAGACAAGGGGGTGCATACTACATGAAAGTCTCACTATGGTCGTTTCACATCTATTGTCTCAATCATTCAAATAAGAAACAGAAATAGAGAACATGTAAGATAAAGCAGTAAGGCGTCCCAAACGCTTAGTCAAAATGTTCTTGATATCTGGCTTTACAAAACATAGCCAGATGATGTAGCAAAGTGTACACAATTATTATCAGCTGCAGTCTGACTTAATTACAATTATGCAAAAGTAAGTACAAGACAATCCGACTAACATGTCGGTGCCAAACGGCAAAGTATAAAGTAAATAACAAAACGAGCGGAGAGGTAAGGAACCCACTCGAGTCCTCCTGCGATCATCCTTCTAGTATTGACCATCTTGGAGGTAGAGGTAAGCTGAGTCCTCGGGAACCGGCTCTAAATCTGGCCATGCAAAACCAGAGAGGTTAGACCTCTAATAGCAAGTACCGCAAGGAAGCACGATATGAGACATTAAACCAGTAATTAAGAGAATATAATAATAGATCTCTGCTTGCTACTGGGATTCACATAACATCACGACACTTCGAACCAACCTCCCAACCAAACAAGGACAGAAGTTGGCCCGTCATGTCCTGATGCTCTGATCATCTCAGTTAGGTAACAGAGTAGGTACAATACACAAACAAATCAACTTAAACGGCCATCCAACTCCTACGGCTTACTACTGTGAGTTCCAAGTTATCCTGGAATTTTGCAATAAAGATTTCTCAGTTCTTACTATGGACAAGCAAGGCTAGTCGATCCAATCAATCAATTGCGCCAATCATGAATTAGACGAGTCCCAGCAGGACGCCCGTCATCAATATACAATATACAATAAATAGTATAACCAGATACCGCTCCATGCCCGTGTGGCAGGTTTGCAGTATCTGTGGGGACCAGCCGGCCTGTCGGGCACTACTAGTCCCAAGAGGGCTGCCATGTAAGAACTCGGGAATCCATTCTCTCCATGCAATCATTATTTTTATTTAACTTAATAGTCTCTACGTTGAGTGAAATCTCATGCCGTGGATCATGGTCATTCGGAATGAGTACTTTCGTACGGGGTACGATATGCACAACTCTACAACGATGCCCGTGCGGTTAGGTTGTAGGTCTTACATAGCGTAATACAACAATCCAAACTAACCACGGAACAATCATGCCTTGACCATAAAGTACACATGCTTCTTTTATAGTAAAATAAATAAATAAATAAATTGAAGCCTGCATGTGTGCCTGTATGTCAATATTCGGGATCGGCCAATCGATTATAGTAGTTCATACTTAATATGAACGTGTCTCATTCATTCATTTCAATAAGACGACTAGCCAGTCTCTTAGTTCCATCTAGGAACGCATGATCAATAATTAATCAAGATAACAATCAATGTTAATTAATGCCAAATTCGGGAAATAAATATTGGAAAATAAATAATGATTGGAAAATAAATAATCTCGTGCGCTGTGGAAAATGGTTGGGAAATAAATAATATCATGCGCCTGGGGAATGATTGGGAAATAAATAATATCATGCGCTGTGGGAAAGGTTGGGAAATAAATAATATCATGCGCCTGAGGAAAATGATCGGGAAATAAATAATATCATGCGCCTGAGGGAAAGGTTGGAAAATAAATAATATCATGCGCTGAGGAATAAGATTGGAAAATAAATAATATCATGCGCCTGAGGAAAATGATTGGGAAATAAATAATATCATGCGCTGAGGAAATGCGGCTGTGAGATGAGATTGGGAAATAAATAATCCATGCGTCTGAGGAATGAGATTGGGAAATAAATAAACTCATGCGCTGTGGGAATGCGGCTGTGAGATGAGATTGGAAAATAAATAATCCATGCGCCTGAGGAATGAGATTGGGAAATAAATAAACTCATGCGCTGTGGGAATGCTAATCCATGCGCCTGAGGAATGAGATTGGGAAATAAATAAACTCATGCGCTGTGGGAATGCGGCTGTGAGATGAGATTGGGAAATAAATAATCCATGCGCCTGAGGAATGAGATTGGAAAATAAATAAACTCATGCGCTGTGGGAATGCGGCTGTGAGAAATGAGATTGGAAAATAAATAATCCATGCGCCTGAGGAATGAGATTGGGAAATAAATAAACTCATGCGCTGTGGGAATGCGGCTGTGAGATGAGATTGGGAAATAAATAATCCATGCGCCTGAGGAATGAGATTGGGAAATAAATAAACTCATGCGCTGTGGGAATGCTAATCCATGCGCCTGAGGAATGAGATTAGGAAATAAATAAACTCATGCGCTGTGGGAATGCGACTGTGAGATGAGATTGGGAAATAAATAATCCATGCGCCTGAGGAATGAGATTGGCAAATAAATAAACTCATGCGCTGTGGGAATGCGGCTGTGAGAAATGAGATTGGGAAATAAATAATCCATGCGCCTGAGGAATGAGATTGGGAAATAAATAAACTCATGCGCTGTGGGAATGCGGCTGTGAGATGAGATTGGAAAATAAATAATCCTTGCGCCTGAGGAATGAGATTGGGAAATAAATAAACTCATGCGCTGTGGAAATGCTAATCCATGCGCCTGAGGAATGAGATTGGGAAATAAATAAACTCATGCGCTGTGGGAATGCGGCTGTGAGATGAGATTGGGAAATAAATAATCCATGCGCCTAAGGAATGAGATTGGAAATAAATAAACTCATGCGCTGTGGGAATGCGGCTGTGAGAAATGAGATTTCATGCGCTGTGGGAGAAAGATTCATGCGGCTGGGACTGTTCTTCTTCTCCAAATTTCTGAGAACAGAACCATGGAAGAGAACCATGGAAGCCATTGCTTCCAAGCTCCATAAATCCTTCATCCCAAGCCCAAATATGGACTTTCATAGGTCAAAATTGGGTAGAACGAAATTCTCTACAACATTAAACCATCAAAACTTGAAGATAACAAAGTTTACTAGATCAAAACCTAAGAAATCCGAAAATGTAACAAACTTAGATCTACAACAATCAGCCATGGAAATTGAAAATGCTAAGTACTAAAGAGGCTTAGAATCAAGTAAGGAGGATGATGGAACAATAATAATGGAGATCCATCAAGAAGCAAGTTGGCACTTGCCTTGCTCTCCTAGGTTGGTGGGAGAGTTATGAGGAAGAAGAAGATAAATGAGAAGAAGTAATGAAGAGAGAGAAAGTGTTTGGGGCTTTTAAATGAAGGAGTGGTGGTAGGTGGGGGGTTTATTTCGGTTCATGATGAACCAACATAATTAAACCAATCTGAGCTGAACCCATAGCAAAGCTAAAGCAGAGTATAAAAGCAGAAAGTAAAGTGCAGAAATGAAATTGCAGGAAATTAATTAACATAAAATTAAAGGAATTTAAATACAGAGCAATACATGATAAATATAAAATATTTACATTTAAACAGTACATGCATTCTAAAATACGTATTCTGGGAATGGGATGTGACAGCCATTCTTCGTGCTAAATTACACGGAGAATGGCCATTCACCGTGCTAAATTACATGGAGAATGACCATTCTCTGTGCTAAATTAAGAGTTTTCAATTGAGGAGCTCCTCACAGATAGGACTGCCACCCCCTGGCAGTCCTATACTGAAGTAGGACTGCTAGGGTGCTGGCAGTCCTACTTCAATGTAGGACTGCTAGGGGGGTGGCAGTCCTGATAATGGATCAGATAGCCATTGTCCGTGCTAAATTACACGGAGAATAGCCATTCTTCGTGCTAAATTACACGGAGAATGGCCATTCTCCGTGCTAAATTAAGAGTTTTCAGTTGAGGAGCTCCTCACAGATAGGACTGCCACCCCCTTGGCAGTCCTATACTGAAGTAGGACTGCCAGGGTGCTGGCAGTCCTAATTCAATGTAGGACTGCTAGGGGGGTGGCAGTCCTGATACTGGATCATATAGCCATTCTCCGTGCTAAATTACACGGAGAATGGCCATTCTTCGTGCTAAATTACAAGGAGAATGACCATTCTCCGTGCTAAATTAAGAGTTTTCAGTTGAGGAGCTCCTCACAGAGTTTGATAAGTAGGACTGCCACCACCCTGGCAGTCCTATACTGAAGTAGGACGGCCAGCACCCTGGCAGTCCTACTTTAGTGTAGGACTGCCATGGGGCTGGCAGTCCTACTTATCATACTCTGCGAAAGAGTTTTCAGTTGAGGAGCTCCTCACATAGTTTGATAAGTAGGACTGCCACCCCTCAGGCAGTCCTATACTGAAGTAGGACTGCCAGGGTTCTGGCAGTCCTAACTCAAACTTGCTGTTGCAGCAAGTTTCAGTCAGGACTGTCAGCACCCTGGCAGTCCTACTTTAGTTTAGGACTGCCATGGGGCTGGCATTCCTGATACTGATACTCTGTACATAAAAAACAACAATTCATCACAAGTACATAAACAACAATAATTCATCACAACTACATAAATATTCCACATCCAACTTAAGATTCATCACAATAATTCATCACAATAATCCAACTACAATAATTCATCCCAATAATTCATCACAACTACAATAATTCATCACAACTACTTAAGTTTCAAAGATTCCACATCCAAATTAAGTTTCAAACAAGTACATAACTATTCCACATCCAACTTAAGTTTGAAACAATAAAAATATCCAGATCCAACTATATATCATGCCGGGCCTTTGAACGAGACTCCCTATTGTTCATGAAGGGGAAGTCGACCACGTCGTCGATGCGATCAAGCTTGTTGGCAACCGCGACACTATCACTTTGGCAACCTCTCCGAGCTTCGGGCGCCGGTTCAAAAATTGTTATCGAACGCTCGAGAGGACGTCCCGCACGTTCCTTCCGTTTTGACGCGGTGGGCCATATTCTTTTGTTAGCGGCCGGTGGACTGCATGACAACATACAGTTATTAAATAATGGAAACAGAAATAGGACATGCAGTTACCCCCCGCATATGAGCATCATGCAGTTACCCACCCCCATATGTTATTACAGTAGGATTGCCAGGCATGTGCAGTCCTAATGTAAATCAGGACTGCCACAGTCATGGCAGTCCTCTTTCACACAGAGGACTGCCAGACTGTGGCAGTCCTGATTTACATTAGGACTGTCACATGCCGGGCAGTCCTACTGTTATGAGACCCGAACTGTCAAAACGAGATGCTAGTTTGTCGTGTTCTAGGGTTATGGTTTCAACATAAAATGTGAGTTTCTTGTGTTCGAAAATTAGGGAAGAGAACCATAAAGAGATTCTAAACTATTTTATCAAAACTTTTTCAAGAATTAAAAATATTCTAAGGTTTTGAATAAATGTACAAAATTCTCGAAGAAATTAGGAAAGAACGTACCTAGATTCTGGTTGCTTTGACTTGCGTATCATCTCTTCGAATCTACGAAGATTATGGAAGAAATCTTGGTGAAGAAATTGGGAGTTGAGTGGTGGAGAAGAAAAAATTAGGATTTTAGGAGAGAGGAGAGGGCTCTTTTTTTCTTCTTGAGGAGAGAGAGTGTAGAATGACAAATGAAATGAAAATGTTTGGAGGGTTGGACTGCCCGCTAGCAAATTTTGGATGCCCCCTAACAAATTTCCACCTTCTTGGGCTGCCCCCAAGTAAGTGATGCAAGCAATTTTGGTAGTGCCCTTAGAAAAAACCAAAAAAACTCAGGAGGGAGCTTGGGGAGAAAATTGCAAAGAGACAAGAAAAGGAAAATTGAATCCCGTTATAGTTATAGAAAAAGGATATCTTCAATAATTAGAAAATTTTCATTTTCACTTTTTGTCTTCCTTAGTAACCAAACATCACGATAAATTTATTTTCCTTCCGCTCTTCAACCAAACTCAGTCTTATAGTCAATACGTACTTGTCCAATTAAACATACAACTGCCCATTTAAACATACAACTGAAATTTGGAAATCTAATCACGTCCCAATAAATGTAAACAACACGACAGCACTAACAATACAGTGAACAAACCTTTGCTGCTGTTTTAACTTATAAAGTTACATCATTTACAATACAATCATAATAAAAACCGTTCAGCAGTTAATAACCACTATATCTGTTCTCACTATGAGTAGTAACCCTTGTTGCTGAACTACGATTAATCTGCTTTGAAATTGTTCTAAGCTAGAACCACCAATTGGCTACCAACCAGCCACATTCTGTCATATATTCTTCATCCGGTTGCTGATAACCTTTGTTACTTCCACCGAAATGCTGAAATTTTATTGCTCAGCACCAAGTAAACAAATCCAGAGAAACTGCTACACTAAGAAAACCACCTACAAGTCGGAAGGGATCTGTCAAAAGCCCTCCCACTAGCTGCTGCCTTCTACCTAACAAAGATAACAGATTCAACGTTCATTTGGCAGAAAGACGATAGTTTTGCGGATAGACTAGTAGTGGAAGCCTGAGTACTCACTTTACAAACCCCCAACTATGTCAAATGATACTAGCAAACAGATCAATTCAGTCCCCCTGTAGGCAGTACAGCTGGCGGATATTACCAGAAGCTGCAAGATAATTATCATCGCTTAGATAAGGAAGGAATGGGAACACACTACACTTTAGTCAACTATAAGTACGTTTAAACTTGAGAATACCATGTACATCGGTTAATCTTCTAGTTATCCTTTTAGGAAGGATAACTATAAACTAGTGTAAAAGAAAAGCTTTTGTAACTTAGTTGATATCAAAATCAAAGAATATTCAAAAGTAGAAATCCCATGAAAGGTGAGAATGAAGGTAGGAGTTCAAACTTGTTGAACATAAAGTAGAAAACCTGATTTGGAATGGTACAGTCAAATTTTGACAAGAAGGACGTCAGTTTCTTTTTAGAATGAAGAAGAGTTGCCTTAAAAGGAATGAAACAATATGGAAAACTGAACATTAGTGGTTGGGATAAGGCTTCATGGCCTAGTAAGAACAGGCGCCAAAGATAACAACTGGTGTGGGAGAATATTAAAAGTACCAAGTATTACATGTAGGATAACTTGTCAGAATAATACCTTTATTGTTTATATCCGTAACCCAGCAAGGGCTGTATGCATAGATATTCACGTAACAATGTTCATGTAGAAAATAATAGTTGGGATGATTTTATTGATGGACTACTTCACTACTTATAGGGAGTCTAGCTCCTCTACATACTACAAATTCCGATGTGGGACTAAAAGTCCCTTATTGATTCTCAACACTCCCCCTCAAGATGGGCGATAGATATTAATCATCCCCATCTTGTTACATAGCTTTGACAGACTCAATGAACTAAGACCCTTAGTCAGACAGTCTGCCACTTGTTCTTCTGAGCGAACATAGTCAATCTTCAGTATCCCTTGTTCCAGCTTTTCCGATGAAGAATCGATCGATCTCGATGTGCTTCGTTCTGTCGTGCTGAACCGGATTGTTCGCTATACTTATCGCAGCTTGACTATCGCTCCGAAGGTGCAATGGTGTCCCCTTGTCTAGCTTCAACTCTGTCAGCAGCGCCTTTACCCATAGCAATTCTGATACTCCTAGAGCCATTGCTCTGTATTCTGCTTCAGCTGTCGACCGTGCTACCACTGACTGTTTCTTGCTTCTCCATGAAACCAGGTTTCCTCCTACAAAAACACAGTACCCTGTGGTAGACCTTCTGTCGTCTATGCAGCTTGCCCAGTCTGCATCGCAGTATCCCTCAACATCTGTGCATCCATTCTTCTTGAACCACAGTCCTTTTCCCGGCGTCCCTTTCAGATATCTTAGGATCTGAAATACTGCATCCATATGACCCGTTCTTGGATCATGCATATAGCGGCTTACAACACTTACTGCAAATGAGATATCAGGGCGAGTATGCCCTAGATAAATCAGTCTGCCTACTAGCCTTTGATACCTTTCGCGATCAACAGGCTCTCCTGCTTCTGCTCCCATCTTGCACTTCTGGTCAATTGGAGTGACTGCTGCTCGGCATCCCAGCATTCCTGTCTCCTTCAGCAGATCTAGTGCATATTTCCTTTGTGAGAGAACAATTCCTTGTTCACCATTACACACCTCGATACCCAAAAAGTATCTCATCTCTCCCAGGTCCTTCACCTCAAACTCTTTGGCGAGTTTCGTCTTCAGCTTAGTGATCTCATCAGCATCATCACCTGTGATTACTATATCATCCACATATACAGCAAGTATAGTTATGTGGCCTCTTGCATGCTGGAGGAAGACTGTGTGATCTGCATTTGTCTGATGGTACCCCATGCCAGTGACAGCCTTTCTGAATCTGTCAAACCAGGCTCGAGGAGATTGCTTCAGCCCGTACAGCGACTTCTTCAGTTTGCACACTTTTCCATGTGACGTTCCTTCACCTGAATCTGACACAGAGTAGCACCCCGGAGGAGTCTCCATGTAAACTTCTTCTTGTAGGTCTCCATGAAGAAATGCGTTCTTTACGTCTAACTGGTGTAGCTTCCACCCATAGTTTGCTGCAATGGAGACCAGCGTTCTTACGGTACTCATCTTCGCTACTGGGGCAAAAGTCTCATCATAGTCGATGCCATATGTCTGGGTATAGCCTTTTGCAACCAGTCTCGCCTTGTACCGCTCAACTTTTCCTTCTGGTGTTTCCTTCACTGTGTACACCCATTTGCATCCCACAGCTTTCTTCCCTTCAGGTAATGGTACCAGCTCCCATGTCTTATTTTTCTCTAGTGCCCCAAGTTCTTCCATCATTGCAGCTTTCCATCTTGGGTCCTTCTTTGCTTCCTGCCAATTCTTAGGTAAAGAAGTGGAGTCTAACGAAGTGAGGAAGGCTTGATAAGTCGGAGAGATATTAGAATAAGACAAGTAGTTGGCGATATCATGTTCATAATCTTGAAAACGAATAGGAGCCTTTCCCGCATTAATGCGAGAAGACCTCCTTAAGGGAGCAATGGGTGGTGGAGAAAGCATACCATCTGAGTCGGAGAGACCCGCTTCCGAATCCGAGTGATCCGGTACGGGAGTAACATCTTCAGGAGTTGGGGCAGGAGTAGACGAGGGACTTGGCACATTTGGCACAGGGCACGGCACAGTACTGGATGTCTGCTGTCTTCTTCTGTAAACTTGGAGCTCCTTTTCCCTTGTCTGCTTCTCCCCCTGCGTAATGTACGTATTGTCTTCTTCATCCTCCGTATCAGTATCAGTGATGCTGTCTCCCCCTTTCTGCCAGTTTGTCACGACAGGACAAGGTACCGACCCGACAACGACGTTTGGGCGTACTACCTCCCCCTCACGTCTAACACCCGCTGTGTGAGGCGTGTTCCCAAACGCAGAACCTTCGTCCGAACCATAATAAGGTTCCAGCTCTCTGAATGTAACGTCCATGCTTACAAACAGCTTCCGTTCAACCGGGCTCCAGCATACGTAACCCTTCTGTGTCCCGGTGTACCCAACAAAGACACTTAAGTGCTCGAGGATCCAGCTTATCAACACCAGGCCTGTTATCGTGGACGAAGC
This sequence comes from Iris pallida, assembly GCA_029216955.1. Classification (NCBI taxonomy): domain Eukaryota; kingdom Viridiplantae; phylum Streptophyta; class Magnoliopsida; order Asparagales; family Iridaceae; genus Iris; species Iris pallida. Next base: position 12,623 of record JANAVB010018298.1, on the reverse strand, counting down.
ATACGCAACCAAATACTTTCGGAGGAACGGTGTACGCAGTTGTCCCCGTGAGCATTTCCAAAGGGGTCTTCCAGTCCAGTAATTGAGAGGGCATCCTGATGAGATAAGAGGCTGTCAAGACAGCCTGCCCCACAAAAATTTAGGGACATTCATAGCCAGCATCATTGTCCGAGCCACTCCAGCAGGTGCCTATTTCTTTCGCTCGGCAACACCATTTTGAGCCGGTGTATAAGCACAAGAGGTTTGATGCAGTATACCATGAGAGGATAAATACGCAGCAAACCTCTTATGGGTATATTCCGTCCCATTATCCGACCGGAAACACTTAACACGAGCATTATACTGTGTCCGCACCCGTTGATGGAAGCTTTGAAATGCCTCGAAAACATCACTTTTATCTTCAGCAGGTAGACCCACGTTACGCGGGTAGAGCAGTCAATAAAAGTAACAAACCATCTATAACCGTTAACACCGTTTGTAGGACAAGGGCCCCACACATCGGAATGAATCATATCAAAAGCAGCAGAACATCGATGCCCAGAATGCACATAGAGCTTCTGGTATGTTTCCCCAACTCACAAGAATCACAAACTAACAACTCTTTATTTGCTTTTTGATATAATGACATACAATCGACCAATAACGGGAAAAGAAGAATGCCCTACACGCCGATGTTGGAGGAGCAGCTCGGCTTCGACACTTCGACTTCGGACTTCCGGTTGGGCGTCTGCAACCAAAGATGCCAGTGCTCTATCCAGACCGTCCTGTCCAAGTACCATAGACCCTTATGCCATGTGCCAGTGCCTAGTCGTCTCCCCGTTCCCTTCTCCTGAAAAGTTACCTTAGGAATATCAAAGGAAACAATACAGTTTAGATCAAGGATAATGGCGCTAATGGAAATAAGATTGACAGGAAAGGAAGGAGCATGTAAGACATTAGATAGAGTGATGGAAGGAGTGCAATCAACAGTGCCTTTACCCGTAACCGGCCTGTAGGTACCATCAGCAGTCTGAATGCTTTCTGGCGGCGTTAGAGTAGAGTATTCCCGGAACTCTCCTCGGGACCCCGTGACATGGCAAGATGCCCCAGAGTCCATAATCCAAGCTGGCTGAGAGACAGATGCAAGAGCACGCGGAGGTATACCGGCACTGGTTTGGGAGAAGTAAGTGCAGTAATCTCCTGTAGCGGACGGCGCCCCAGGAATGACTTGTCTTTCACCAGAACCAAGCTTTAGCCGCGCATCTTCTCGAGAACTTCCCTCTCAAAAGGAGTGATGTCCGCCAGCTGATTGTCCCCACCTTCATCCGCCAGATGCGCCTTATTGCCTCCAGAGTAACTGCCCCTTCCACCACCGTAGCTGCCTCGACCACCTCGTCGTCCACCGCGACCACGACCCCGTCCACGAGGGAGTCCGTGTCGGTTTTGGGCAAAAGCGTAATGCCCTGTCACCACAGTTGTGGCAAACGCCTCCCGTAGAAGGAGGCTGTGTGAAAGTGGCAAGAGCAGATGTGTCAACTCCGGCCTGCTCCCCCTGGGAGAGACCCTTGGTAGGCATCAGCTTCAACCGTGCTTCTTCTTGTGCCATGGCAGCTATGGCGTCTTCTAATGTCGGCAGCGTCGGTTGTGCGAGAAGTACATTCCGCCGTTGCTCAAACGCTGGGTTGAGCCCCTTCAAAAACTTCATCATCCGTTGCCGCGAGATATAATCCAGAAATTTCTGGAAATATTTTGCAAAAGTCGGTTCAACCTGAGCATCTTCCATGCCAAGAGGATCATAATGGTCAAGATCAGACCAGTACTTCTTCAACAAGGCAGCGTACTCAGAGATAGTACGATCGTCTTGGAATACCCTATCGAGCTCATCCTGCAGTTGGAAGACTCGCATGGGGTTTCCCGAACCGGAGTACATGTCTTTCAACGTTCTCCAGATATCAGCAGCTCCCTCCATTGCTTCAACGTTACCCGACACTTGGTCGGTCAAAGAGGCTGTCAACCAACCAGCCACGACATTGTTGACAATGTCCCATACAGCAAACTCCTTCGAGGAGTGATCGACAGGGGCCTTGGTGGTGCCATCGACATAACCAACCAAGCCACGTCCCTTCAGCGTCGCATCGCCTGCCGCGACCATTTCAAGTAGTTGGTCGTGCCTTCCAACTTCGTCTCCAGCTTGTCCAACTTCCCCATTTTGTACGGTGACGGATCCATCAGTATGGGTCACGCGTGGGGTCGCCTCCGGTAATCTCTTGGTCAGGAGATCCTCGACCAGGGCCTTCATTTCTGCTGCTGTCAACTTCTCATAGATGGAATCCATGACTTCTGCAACTGCAATCAGTGAGGTGTTGTTGTTTCCGGAGTCTTCTGTGGAGTCGTCTTCGTCTTAGTCAGCTACCGGGGGGAAACAACAAAACGAGATCCCTCACTGATATGTCGTAGGTTATACGACCAACTAGAACCGCGTCATGATAACGCGTTCGGACGGCTCAAGGATAACCAACATAGTTGTGCCTCCTTGCATGAGACAAACCAGAGGTATACCAGCCGTGCAGAAACGATTGTAAAGACAACGTTTCTGAGATACGAAGATCTAAAGAGATTTCGTATTCGTAGCAGAGCTTCTAAAAAGAAGGTACTAATTCTCGAAGGCAACTACAGAGATCTTCTAAAGAGAAGGAACTCTGATTCTCGAGGCAACTACAGAGATCTTCTAAAGAGAAGAAATCTGTTTTTTTTTTTTTTGGAAACAGCAAAAGAAAACCCTAAAAAGGGTGCTGTAGCAGTAAAGGGGCGGGTTGGGGGGGGGGGGGGGGGGGGGGGGGGGGGGGGGGGGGGGGGGGGGGGGGGGGGGGGGGGGGGGGGGGGGGGGGGGGGGGGGGGGTCAGGGGGGGGGGGGGGGGGCGCGGGTCAGGGGGGGGGGGGAAGGGGGGGTCGGGGGGGGGGTCAGGGGGGGGCTGCTCAGGGGGGGGGGAAGGGGGGTCGGGGGGGGGGGGGGGCTGCTCCGGGAGGGGGGCTAAAATTTTTTTTTTTTTTTTTTTTTGTGGAGAGAGAGTTATGGCTCTGATACCATGTAGAAATAATAGTTGGGATGATTTATTGATGGACTACTTTACTACTTATAGGGAGTCTAGCTCCTCTACATACTACAAATTCCGATGTGGGACTAAAAGTCCCTTATTGATTCTCAACAGTTCAACAAGTAGATAAGTCAAAAGTAAATTACCATAGAGCCAGTCTTTGAAATGCACATGAATGGCACATGCTATCTCTCTTTTTCGACTTTCATCAGCCTCCAAATCCCTTATAGCTTGTTGTATTTCCACCGAAGTTGAGTGCTGGAAAAGAACGATTACATGTAATTTGATAAGCTACACCATGACGACATAATCTACATACTAAAACCAACAAACTGAAATAGCAATAGCATCATGGGTAGGTAATATATTCTGGAAGACATACCTTTTTCCTCTGGGATGCCAAGTAAATCTCAGGCAACACAATGGGTTATCTTTCGTAGACTCTGGTGATTCAACTCCAAACCAGTTAGGGATCTACAGTTAAACACCAGAGAAGCCAGATTTTGATTAGTCTATTTATACGGGACTGCCTTTGAGTTATTCAAGAACATATCCAGCATTTGAAATCCATGTGAAAGTCATATCATTGAGAACAACTCGAGGAAACATAAAATGTACATTAGCTCTACAAGGAAATTGTAGAAAAGTGTCTATTTCTCCTTTTTAGTTGTTTTATTAGTCTCTTGTTTAGTCTCACATTAAATAGCCAGAAAAGTGGGCCCTCTTGTATAAATATCTACTCATTCCATCTAGTGAAAGACTAAGGGCCTGTTTGGTTACGCGCTATAACACAAATTTCTGAGTGAAAACAGTGAATTGGCCAGAAATTATGTTTGGCAGCAGCAGTTGCGGTTTTGCTCTCATTTTTTTTTTTTGAAAACGAGCATTATAACACAGCTTTAGGAGAGCAGCCGGGCCCCACCACCCACGAACCCACCAACCCCCCCCCCCCCTCTTCTCACACGTTCTCTCCTCTAGAAGGAGTCCATGCTCCTTCTTCCTCTGCCTCTCTGTGATGGGTCCGCTCCTTCTCCCAACTCGAGGACACGGCGACGACAATGACGGTGGGGCGAGACCACGGTCGGAGGGGCTCGACGAGGACGACGACGACAGCTAACCCTAACCCTAGGCGACTCGAACACGAGAACACGGCCGGAGGGGCTCGATGAGGACGATGACGGCAGCTAACCCTAACCCTAGGCGACTCGACCACTAGGACACGACGACTCGAGGAAGAGGGAACTCGACCGGAGGGGCTCGACGAGGACGAGACCACGATCGGAGGAACTCGACGAGGACGACGACGATAGCTAACCCTAATCCTAGGCGACTAGACCATGAGGACATGACGACTCGAGGACGAGGGAACTCGATCGGATGGGAGTCGACCACGACCGGAGGGACTCGAGGAAGGCGGAGACGAGGTCCATGCTCGAGGACGACGACCTCGCGACAGGCTCGAGTCCAGGTCGAGCCCTCGTCGACGACCTCACAACGAGCACAGGTCGAGTCCTCGTCGAGCCGGCGATCGTGGAGTCCTCGTCGTGAGGTCGAGTCCTCGTGTGACAGAGGGGTGGACACAGAGTCGTCGAGTCCTCCGCCTCGTAGAGCCAAGACACGGAGTGGGAGGGGTGGACACAGACTGTGACAGAGGACACAACATAAAATTAATTTCAGAAAAACAATTTACCAAACAAAATTTTAACTTTTTTTTCATAAATTATTTTTCAGATTAAAGTAACCAAAGGCAAACTCAGAATCTGTATATCCAGAAAACTACTTTATAACATCTCTTAAAACTGTTTCAGAAAGAAATTTTAGAAAACATATCCAAACGGACCATTAATCCATTCAGTCGAGTCATTCCAATCTCAACATGATAATAAGAGTCATCTGTACAATAAAAAAAGAACACCTAGCCACCGCCCATCTCATTCCTCTTGCATGTTCTTCCCAAACCCGAAAACTAACCGCAGCCCTCCTCCCACCAGAGCTACAGCCATTCACTGAAAACCTAACCGTAACCTTAGCTGCCCCCTCTCTTGTCCCCTAACCCTAGTCGCAATCTCCGTTCCCACATGGAACCCTAACTCTAACCTAGCAGCCAACCTGCCACCACTCTCTCCTATCTCGTCCCTCATCCCACCTAAGCCCTGGCCCCAAATCTTTATCACAAAAACTTATTCCCAATCAAACCTAAACCATCATTAAACAATGAAGCCCTAACCTTAGTCACCATACCCAACCCTAGCCTTGTTATACCTATTCAGCTAGATGGGGTAAAATATCACTCTCTTTGCTCGGATGTCCCTCACTTGCAACCCAAAACCAATTAATAATTGTTCTCCAACACAGAAACAAAAACCAAAAAAATAATCCAAAGAAGGGAAGCAGAATACGACAAAGACTCTTGCAACCAATCCGTCACCTCCGACACTAATATGGCTCCTCCACTTCCCTGCAGAGTTTGCAACGTTCGATGTACTACTCACATCTCTGGTGCTCTACAGGATTCCACCTCTCTCGAGCTGCTCCTGTTTTAAGTGGAGAAACCCAGGCATTTCTTCTCTTTGAGGTGGAAAAAACCTACTCACTCTGTTCCTTTAAGAAGTGAGAAGCTCCCCTCTCCTAAGTTACTTCTTCATGCCCAATGCCTTAGCCTTGAAGTGGCCTCCCCTCTCACCACAACGATGGGTCACAGTGAGTCACACTCAGTACGTCACACCGGTTGACAACAACATCTAAGCAGCAGCAAAGACCACCCTCCTTTGAGTGGCCCACTTATCAGCAGCCAATCGGCATGCCCCAGTCTTCACGCATGCACACGTGTTCGCTTCTCCTGGCTCCACGTGCTAGCATTTTGTGCCCACTCTACGCACCCTCCGGCCTACTCAGCAACAGATTCTCAACTTATCCCACTTGTAATGCTCAATTCAGTAACTTGCACTTCGTATCTGCTTTCAGCTCTTCATACTCGGTAACAGGCTCTCCAACTTGGCCCACTTGTGATCCTCAATTCAGCAACTTGCCTTCATATCTGCTTTCGACTCTTCATATGCACCTTTATTATCACCTAAAGTTTCTATATTTCTGTGATACTATGCTCTTTAATTTCGATAGTGACACTGCATGGAAAGGCCAATCACTGCAACCAACGACCCAAGATACGAGGCTGACATCTCAATTCTCAAGCATGAGAGAATCAACACTTGTAACCCTCAATTCAGTAACTTGCACTTCGTATCTGCTTTCAGCTCTTCATACTCGGTAACAGGCTCTCCAACTTGGCCCACTTGTGATCCTCAATTCAGCAACTTGCCTTCATATCTGCTTTCAACTCTTCATATGCATCTTTATTTCACCTGAAGTTTCTATATTTCTGTGATACTATGCTCTTTAATTTCGATAGTGACACTGCATGGAAAGTCCAATCACTGCAACCACGACCCAAGATACGAGGCTGACATCTCAATACTCAAGCATGAGAATCAACAACAGATATACTCAAGATCAATAAAAAATCAATATTATTCAACTTAACATATTTATTGTCTTTTACATAGCTATATTTATAGGAAAACATAACTTGAGCTCTAAGAAAGAATCCTAAATCCATTTACTTTGTCCAAAAAATACGTCCATTTACTTTGTCCTACAAGTTTATGCCAAAATCCATTTACTTTGTCCAAAAAATACGTCCAGCTGCCTCAAACAGGTATTCCGGTTTGCCAACTGGAATACCTCTTTTGCAGCAAAAATTTGAGTTCGTAATGAACACAAACCAGAATTCTGGTTTGGCCTGACCTGAATTCCGGTTGTGGCCATGTTTCGAACAATTTGCGCCGGTATCTAACCCCTCCTTTTGTAGAGAACTCGATCCGAGTTCTCTGTGCCCCCTTCCGTATAAAATGCCTCATCTTGCGAAGGCTTACTCTCTCCAAGTTTGTTGAGATTTCCTATCCCCATCTAAACTTTCTTTTATTCCGCATTCTGAACGGTTGAAACTTGTCGTAATGCCTAACTGATGGCATCTCCTTCTAAAAGCACACTATAACGTAACATCGTCACCGAAGTTGAAAAAAACCTTACGCTTACAATGCTGGAAAGAAAATCTTTGTATCAATTTGCACCAAATCGTATTAGGCTTCGACAGCTGCTCCTGAACCTCCTCGTAAACTCCATGAATTTGGTTTGCCAAATCTTTCAATGTTGTTCTCTTCTTCTCTTTGGCAAAGTACGCAAATGCATAACATGATAGGTGGTTTAGAAAATTCAATAGTACGCAAAGACTTTCCTATAGATGAACCGTGCTATTGTATGAATTCCGCTTGCACTAAGACAAAGTCCCACTGCTTCAACTTTTCCTTAATTAGCTCCTACCTCAAGGGCGTTCAAGGGACGCAAAGTCGATCTCCCTCCATCAAGAACCCCATCGATAGCATGTTTTTGACCAAGTTGCTCCCAACGTTTGTATGCGTTGGACAGCCCGAACAACATGACCAACCACTCGAATACTCCACCCCATATCTAAAATGACGTCTTTGACTCGTCTCGGACCGTTCGTTTTTAGTGGTGGTCAATTAGGAGATCCATCTAGGAGAAGATTTCAGCTACAAGCAACTAATCTAACATATCATCCAGTCACAGTATCAGAAACTTGTAGCCAATTGTGAACTTGTTGATTGCACAACTATCTACTCTATGAATTTCGTTAATGATCATTCTTGTATGACTAAACTATTCTTGTTTCATGACCGTTCAAAATTATCACATTTTCATAACCTTTTTATCATTAGCAAATACCAACAATGTTAGAGAATACCACGAAGTGGACTTCCAGAAATTAAGTCAGGACCATGGCATCCTCTACGAAACCTCTTGCTCCTATACACCCTAACAAAATTGGTGGCCCAGACTCTCCTCTTTAAGTGTTATGTTCTCAGCAAGTATTGGGACTTTGCACTTCCAGAACCTACTACCTTATTAAAAGAATGCCCTCTGCCGCCCTTAATATCCAAAGCTCATTCTCTACCCTCTTCCTCAACCAAGAACCTGTTTCACTTGTCTCCAAAGTCTTGGTTGTACTTCTTAATGTCATGGCTGGACATGAAAAACATGCTCCTCGGACTAGTAAACATGTATTTGAAAGTTACTCTTACCCGAAATAGATGTATGTTTCTCTATCCAGGAACAAGTTTCTCAACCAAGAGGAAAGTATCTCTTTTTAAGTTTGGTCTTATTAGTCTCTTAGTTAGTCGTAGATAGAATAGCCACTAAACTGGATTTTTCTCTTGTATAAATATCTCCTCGCTCCATCTAATGAAGCCTAAACCATTCAGTTGACCCATTCCAAATATAAACATAAATATAGCAGGATTAGTGAGAAAATTCTAACCAGGCTAAATTGTAGAAAAAATACTTCTGAATGCCACACAAATTTGGACTAACATACCTCACACTTTTTCCTAGACTTGCACACTTGCAACTTCTGGTTAACTACCCTCATTAAAATTTCCACCAAAATACTAGCATGCACATGTCCTTATATAGACATTCTAGACCTAGGCTTAACAAAATGCCTTCAGAAATCAATTAAAAAATCAATAGAAAAATTTCAAATTGCAAGGAAGAAGTTTTAGGTATTATATTGTTACAAAATATAGTACACAGGCATTCTACTGCAATTTGCACGCCCGGTAATGAGTAAATAAGGATTCCTATAAAAAAAGAGGCTATGGCGAAAGAAGAGATACTTTAAAGTAAAACCCAACACAGACCTCACAAGAACTTGAGCTTACCGAGAAGTTAGCGAATAGTTCAGGATCAAGGCATGTAGCAGACTCAGCTTGAGTATCAGAAACCCCAGCAGGATGAGATAGTGAATCATGCGGATCAACCATACCAACCAAGCACCAAGGGTTCGTTCCATCTATTAATGGTTGAATCAACACCAACTTGAGCCATGTGTTCCATCAACTGAGAATAATAGGTATTGAATGGTGCCACCTGTGAAGATAAGGGGTTTCAATCTTTTCATACAGAATTAGGTTAGAAAATACAAAGCAGTCTACTTTTAACTGATTTGCCGAAGCAGATAGAAGTGTTGCAAGGTTTATGTGTTCTGAGAATATAGGAATACCTTAACTAGTTGGCGCTTCAATAAACTTGGACACCACCATACATAGATCACAACTATTCCGGTCAAGTAGGTTTATTTGATTGTCAAAAGGACAAAAATAGGTGTCTGTGTTGTTCTGTTTGCACATTCCCACTATTTCACGAAATCATTTTAGTAGCAATTGGTTAGAAATTGTGAAGGTAGATTCATAGGACATGTGCACGTTGACTTGATAGGTTTAACACTATTGGAATAGTTTTGCATTTCATTCAATTTGCATAATCAGCAGAATGAACATGTCATAAGGATAAATTAAGCAGGTTTAAGAAGTGCTTATCAAGAGTTGCAAAATGAATTTTAATGTAAAGGAGAATCAGTAGTTAGTACTAACATATACTGAGGCATAACAAATTTCTATTCCTTGAAATCAGTACATTATGTTCACAGTTTAGGGATCTTTTCATGAAAATTAATATCAAAAATAAAATTTGTTCCAAGATGTTGCAGAAAGTATAAGCAATAGTAGCTTTAAGCTCAAGCAAATGGAATTTTGACGGTCACTGGAATGCTAAAAGGAGTGGACAAATTTGGATTCAGTTTCAAGGTTTCAATCTTGGTTAAGCCTTTTTTACACATAATATGGACTTTTATCCTGTTTTGTTTTTATGTTCTATATTTTCACCGCAAGTCCCAAGCCCAGATAAAGGGTTGTGTTAGGTAGCCAATGGACAAAGTAAAACATTGTCGGATCTCTATGAAATGAATCCATACAAAATACATGTTGGGGTGTTCCTCAGTAGCAACCTGTTGCATCGTTCCCACGCCGGTGTAATAAAAAAAATGATCAAGGGTGGATTGTTGGGTCATCACTCATAAGTAATGCATATACCACCATGTTAAATTGAGGAAAAGTGGACTAGGGTGTTCCCCAGAAGCGACACACCATTCGCCATATTGCTACTCCAATGTGGTGAGACTATTGTATAGGAAGCAAGGATGTAAGGAGTTGGTGCATGAGAGTAGGATTAGATTAGCTACATAGAACATAGTAACATTAACGGGAAAGGAATAGAATTAGTGGATACAATGATTAAAGGAAGATTAATCCAGTTTGTCTACAGGAAACAAAGTAGGTATATAAGAAATTGAGAATTTTTTTATATATAAGTGGTTATGGTATACGAGTGAAAAAGACATAAATGGGGTTGGAATACTTGTGGATAAATCATTAACAAAAAGTGATGTATATGTAAAAAGAATAGGAGAGAAGATAATATTAGTTTATTATTATGGGAGGATGTTATTAATGTCATTCGTGCATGTGCATCAAAGTAGGATTACGTGAAGATATGAAAATAAAATTTGGAAACATATGGATAGTTCAATTCAAGGACTATGTGGAGACGAAAAGTTAAATATCGAAGGCAACTTAAATGGTCATGCTGGAAAAGAGACCATGATGATAGTGTGCATGGAGGTTATGGTTATGAAATTAAGAAAAAGGGAGCAACAAAATTCTTGATTTTGCAGTTTCATGTGATGTTATAATAGCAAAATTTGTTTTACGGAGAGAAATATTTAATTACTTTTACTAGCGGACCAAATTCTAGCCAAATCGATTAAAGTTGATAAACAAGCATGCAAAGATTGCAAAGTTGTACCGAGAGAGAGCATAACCACTCAGTATATGCTAATGGTAATATGGTATTAGATATTAGTAGTAGGAAATGGAAAGAAATAGTAGGGGGAGAAAAGACTGAGAATCAAATAGTGAACTTGAAAGGAGAGAAGTTAATAACTTTGAGGGCTCGTTTGGATCAAGTTTTTGGATTCCTAGGAATAGATTTTCAATTCCTTTCCCATGGGAAAGGAATTCCACATTCCCATAGCCATGTTTGGTTAGGTTGGGAATATGTAGTTCAAAATTTAAAAAATATTATTTCATGTTTGGTTCACACATGGATAGGAATCTTAATTTATTTAGTTTTACTTTAATACCCTTTCACTAATTTCATGATGATTCACATGTTTGGGATGAGAGTTGAAAATTTGAAAATAAAGCGAGGGTATAACCGTCCAAACAAAATAGTCAAACATCATTCCTAGGAAAGCAAATCTATTCCCAAGGGGGGGCTTGGGAATAGCTTTCCCACATCCATGGGAATAGCTTTCCCACCTAACCCCCTCCTCATTCCCAATCCTAAACTTACCAAACATGGGTAAGGAATTCAAATCCCATTCCCAAGCTTCAAAAACTTGAACCAAACGCCCCTGAAGGATAGGGTGATGAAGGAAGAAAGATTGGTCATAAAGAGGATTTTACTCATAATGATATATGTACTTAGAAGCCAAAAGCGGAAGCGGGGGAGGGAGCAAGAGCGGAGGAATACTACTTAGAAGAGTCTAAAGTGGGAACACGTGCGCTAATAAAAATTTGTGTTTATTAATTATTGTTAAAATTTGTGTTTATTAATTATTGTTATCACAACTTATAAATATCTTAATATTTATTAGAATTTATAAAGTTCAGTTCAAAATTACAGAGAGATCATTCGCATGTTGATTTTTATGAGGTCAAGGTAAATAATTTTTAGTTCCTTGGTACTTTGATAAACATATTGAAAGACTTATAATTTTCTTCCCAGAATTTGTCATCTTTTAAAATTATGGTCATATTATGGGAAGCGCTCATGTCGTCGTAGAAACGCGCTCCTGTCACCGGAGAAACAGGCTCCCTTTATCGAGGAAGCCAGCTCCCAAGTAAGAACCGTTGAATCGAGATTCTTACAAAGATTCATTGACATTGTAGGAGTTTCTAGCTTCTAAGGTACAATATGACAAGTTGTAATAAGAAAATAGCTAGAGAGATTATAGCCAGAGAGATTCTAGGAGTGTTAAAAGCAATAGTTGGACCTTGAAAGAAACTTAGTGGTAGAACAAGGAAGTTCAAAAAACTATTAAGGCAAAAAAAAGAACTACATATAAAAATTGGCAAAAGTGTAAAAGTGTGAAAAACTTTAAGAAATATAAAGTAGCAAAAAAGGAGACTAAAAAAGCAATTAATAAAGCTAAATATAATATCTATAATTTTTTATCTATGAGGCTGAAAACTAAGGATGGAGAAAAATATATTTATAGACATGTTGTAACGAGGAGAAGAGGCTAGATAATATTAAGTATATCAAAAGCGAGACCAAAATATATTAGTAAGAGAAAATGATACTAAGGAGATGTAGAGGGGTTACTTTCATAAGCTATTTAACAAGAACCTAGAAACGTTTAGTTTAGATTCAGAGTTAGCTCAGGATAAATCATATTGCTATTGTCGTAAAATTAGAATTTCTGAAGTTAAGGATACATTAAACATGAAAAATGGAAAAGTGGTAGGATATGACTATTGAGGTTTGGAAATGTTTAAAGGAGAGTTTATT
>JANAVB010018297.1:0-44965 GCA_029216955.1 Iris pallida | reverse complement strand
AAAGAGAAATTTTGAGTTACCCCCACTTTTATTACCCAAATTAAGGGTGCACCCACAGTTTTGCATAAATTAAGAACGACCCCCACTTCTAACAGTTTCCGTTCCTCACTAACAGAAACACGAGAAAGTGGTAATTTTTGACGTAAATGCCCCCTGGCTCTATTTTGAAGTCTAATTCCTTTCCTAATTCCTAAAGTACCCCTCTTTTATAAATTCCTACCGCTCGTTCGGAGGCTGTAACCTTACCCCAAAATCTCTCCTCCATTTCTTCTCGTGGTGATATTAGGGTTCACGAGAAATGGCGACCTCCGCATGTCGGGTACAATGAAATTGCTTTCGAAATATTTTCCGTGAACATTTTGTTTTCTGGTTTGCCGTTTGCTCCTCTCTATTCTCAGTCATTTTGGTGTGTTTTTGTAGGAGAAATGTCAAATTTGCTCCAAGAACAACCACCTTGCTGATGAATGTACGTTCTTGAGCTCGCCTTGCAAGACGAAGAACTGCAAGGGGATTAGGCACTTGTTGAAGTCAAATACTAAGTTAAATCCTGGAAGAAAATTTTGAAGTGCCCTGTCTGCTCGGATTTTCAATGGTTGGATGCTGCTATTTTGGATTCAAGCTCTGGAAGTTCTTCTTCGACAATTCAAATGGAGGGATGTTTCACTTGTGGTGACTCAGGGCATTGGAAGAAACAATGCCCTTGGGAAGAAAATACTTGCCCAAATCGACACTGTGGAGGGAAGAGAGCTGTCTTCATTTCAAAAAGGAGTCACAGCAAGGGAAGGAGATTCTTGCAATGCATGAGATGCAACAATGCATTCCAATGGTTGAATGAGACAGTTGCTATAGACCAGAAAAAAGTGAAATTCCAGTTCAAATTGTAGTGAACACAACCTTAGACCAGTTGTGCCATAAATTTGGAAAAGAATTGGGAATGTAAAGTTGAAATTATGTAGTTGAGTGGAACAAGCAAGAATCCTTCAAAATGCTGCAGAATTCCTTACAGACTTTAAGGATTACACAAAAAGTGAAGCAAGCATACAGTTACTGCTTCGTACAGTTAGTGATTCATACATTCATTACACTTAATCCAAGCAAGCAAGCATGCAATAGTTGCTGCTTCAAAAAATTGTAACATTAAACAAAAAATTGTAACATCAAACTCCTATTGTTGCTGCTGGCTCTTCCTGCTGTTGTTGAAGGAATCTTCAAGGATTGAAGGATTGTTGCTATTGTTGCTGCTGATGCTGCTTCCAATATTTACTCTGGCACTAGTATTCCATGGAGGTCTAAACACAGAATTCATTGGCCTCCTTGGTGGTAGAATTGCTGCAATGTTATTAGTCCTGACAGACATGCCCAGGTTTTGATGTATCTATTCACTCCCAGACTTGAAGGGAATGGTAGATGAGTGAGGAGGTGCAGGACTTGGATGCAGCAAAGTGGAAGAACCTGGAGTTGGATTGGAAGGACCTGGAGTTGGATGCACCAAATTGGAAGAACCTGGAGTTGGATTGGAAGGACCTGATTGTTGTGGTGAGGATGGTATTTGTGGTCCTCCTGGTGCACCCATGGCCACAGCATCCTTCTTCTTACCCCTTGATGTCTTTGGCCTCTTGTAAGTTGTGTTAGTCTTCGTGGTACCCTTTGTTTTGGTTCTTTGGGTGGTCTTGGTGGCCTTGGTGCCCTTGGTGTTCTTTGGTTCCCTCCAACTGGTCCACCTTGACAACCTCTAGCATTATGGTCAGCTGGCAACTTGCACCTCCCACAAATCCTCTGTTTCTTGCCAGACCTTGGTAACTCATCAGCCTCCCTCCTCCTAACACCCTTGGGTCTTCCAGGTTGCCTTCTTGTAGCAGGTGGACCAACTTGATATGGTGGCTGCAATGGAACAAATATAGAAGAAATGAGACAGTATCTGCAAATGAGATATCAAATGAGATACTTAGCCATATCAAATATAGAACAAATGGGACAGTAGCCATATCAAATATAGAGACAGTTGCCATATCAAATATAGAGACAGTTGCCATATCAAATATAGAGACAGTTGAGACAGTAGCCATATCAAATGAGATACTTAGCCATATCAAATATAGAACAAATGGGACAGTAGCCATATCAAATATAGAGACAGTTGCCATATCAAATATAGAGACAGTTGCCATATCAAATATAGAGACAGTTGCCATATCAAATATAGAGACAGTTGAGACAGTAGCCATATCAAATGAGATACTTAGCCATATCAAATATAGAACAAATGGGACAGTAGCCATATCAAATATAGAGACAGTTGAGACAGTAGCCATATCAAATGAGATACTTAGCCATATCAAATATAGAACAAATGGGACAGTAGCCATATCAAATATAGAGACAGTTGCCATATCAAATATAGAGACAGTTGCCATATCAAATATAGAGACAGTTGAGACAGTAGCCATATCAAATGAGATACTTAGCCATATCAAATATAGAACAAATGGGACAGTAGCCATATCAAATATAGAGACAGTTGAGACAGTAGCCATATCAAATATAGAGCAATGGGACACTTTAAGAAAACAATGTTAACTTACTTGCTCCCATAAGCTTTGCTGAGGCAATGGGACAATCTTCCCAGCATAAGTTTCCTTGTAGGTATTAACATGATAGTAGTGGCTTGTGAACCTATATCAAAACAAGTATTTTATTAGCAAAATTATATTGTCACGCCCCAGTACCGAAATACGGAGACGGACTAGGCTAGCTACACCATATGAGGTACTGTAAGTCCCCTGAATTTTAGGGTTTATTTTTATTTTTTTCTGAATGAATTGTTATCGATAAATATTTTATTTTATTATTTAATTGTTTAGATCATTAATGTGCCTTTCCATGTCTTTGACTTCTGGAGCGTCAGGGATGCCAATCCTTGGAAACTCTCTTCACGAGTTTTGAAGTAGGCAAGATTATCTTTCTGTTGATATATCGTGTCCCACTTGAATTCGTTCCCTTGTGCTCTTTTGTATCGCGCAAGTTCGGGTCAACTTAGACCAATTAATCGTTGAATATTATTCCCACTTTTATTTTTGATCGTCGTTTACACGTTGCCGTTGCTTTTAATTTAGGAGCACCAGATCAGCCATTTTCTCGAAACCAACTTCTCATAAATGATCTACTCGAGACGTTCTTCACCCATGACCTTCGTGTCCCACTCAGACACTTCATTTTGTGCTCCATTTTCTTCGCACAACTTTCGGGTCAATTTAGGCCGATTTATTTTCTGCCGTGAAACCTGATTTAAATTCCAATTTAATTTCGGGACCCGACATCGACCCAACCTGTCAACCCGAAGTATGGGCGTGGCCTACACGAAGCCTACTCCCCGCCTGCAACTTGTGTCCCATTTATTGGAGTCCCCGCATATTATTTATTTTCCCATGATTATAAATACCCATTTTAATTCGGATATTGCACCCGGTTCGATTTTTACCCGACCCGGCTCGACCGAACCCGAACCCAAGCTCCATGTTGTCCTCTCATGACTGCCCAAGTGCCCTACATAATTTTCCTATTTTTCCCATTTTGAAAATATCTATTTTTCTCTCTCCACTTTACAAATATTCTATATGTATATATATATATATATATATACATATATATATATATATATATATATATATATATATATATATATATATATATATATATAACTCTCTCATTCTCTCTTTATTAATACAAACACTCACACACCCCCTCACCTCCACCTCACAGCTCCCCCCCTCTCTTGGACCGACATCCCCTCACCCCTCTCTCACCTCTCTCTCACAAATATCTTTCTCACACTCTCTCTCTTTCTATTTATATATATATACAAACACCCATACATACATATATAACTCTCTCCCTCTCTCTCTCTTTAACACCTACACAACCCATCCCCTCTCTCTTTACAGCAAAGAGCACTCCCCCCCCCCTTAGCCGACCTACTGTTTCCTCTCTCTATAATATCCACTCTCTCTCTCTCACCCTCTTTAATACACACACACACATACATATTTCTCTCTCTCTTTCTCTCAACACACCACCACCCTCACCATAGCCGATCACCATCCCCACCCCCTACTCCACTTGGCCGAACACCACCACCACCCCCTCCATGCTCGGCCGAACACCACCACCTCCATGGCCGAGCTCCTCCCTCTTCTCCTCCTCCTCTTCCTCTATTATGTTCCTCTTCCCATCACCCTCACCATCATCTTCCCACCACAGCCACCACCTCCACAAGCCGCCGCCACCCACCGCACAGCCCCCCTCGTCGTGCCCCGGCGACGCGCCGTCGCACGCCGCCTCACCACGCGCCGCAGCAGCAGCTGCGAGCAGCAGCAGCAGCATGCGGCAGTAGCTGCCGCGCCGCCCCCCGCGCGCGCGCATGGGCGCGTGGCGCGCGCCCCCGCAGCCGCCACCGGCCACCGGCGACCCCCCCACCGGCGCGCGACCCCCCGGCGATCACCCCCTGGCCTCCGCCTTCCTCCCCGACGTGTGAAACACACTATTCGTGCGTTTACGTCGAAATCCCGTCGGCACGCGCGAGTTTTGAACTCGAAAATGGCGCTCCGTCGCAGCAAGTTCGTGCACGTTTTCTGGGAGATCCGACCGTTGGATCGGCGATCTCTTTGCTCCGTCTCAATCTCGGTATATCCATCTTCACTCCTGTCAATTTTCGTCCGTTAATTTTATCATTTGATACCTCAAAACTGGCCACCAAGTTGACGTTTTAAATTGAACTATTTTTGGACAGTTTCGTGGAGCCGACTTCGTCAGCTCGTAACTTCGCCGTCGCAGCTCCGTTTTGCGCACCGTCAGTTCCGGTGCACAGCTGGTATAACCATCTTTCTGTCTCCTTTAGATTTCGTTTCGTTTTAAGCACGTTTGGTTGGTCGAATTCGACGCCAAAGTTGGCCGTCCGAATTCTTTAATTTGCACTTGTTAAATTCCATTTTTGAACCCGGGACTCCGGATTCAATTTCTGACACCACCAGTAGACTCGTGGCGTCGTTCTGGCATGTTTTCTTATAAAGTTTGCTTGATTTGGAGAACGTGGGCCCTGGCACGTATTTCGGTGCAAAGCGGGTCCCACTTTTCGGGTCAACGGATTACTTTGAGATCGGCTCATCGGAATCCACTTCCGGATATACCGTTGAGTTCGTATCGTCATTCTGGACTCGTTGACATATAATTTGCTGAGTTTTGAAGACATTTGCTCCGGCACGCATTTTCGTGCAAATCGGATACCAAGTGTCGCGTCAACGTATCATTTTGAGATCGGCAAATCGGAATTCCATTTTGGACATACCGTTGGGTTCGTATCATCATTCTGAATTCGTGGACATATAATTTGCTAGGTTTGTAGACTTCTATTCCGACACGCTTTTCGGTGCAAAGTGTGTCCAACGGCGGACATCATTTTGATGCGAAATTACGGTTTTGCCCCTGTGTCTAAATTGGACTTATGGGTAGGCTATCATAGCTGATTTGACCGTTCTGGACACGTTGGTGATATTTATTTTATCATCCGACAACATCTGTAGATTTTGATTATGTATTATCCTTAATTTATAATTAATTATTTTTCTAGATATTGTTACTTTCTGGTTTTGAATTTTATATATATTTTAATTGCTGTAAAAATCTTAGAAAAATGGTATTTAAATATTATGTTAATTTAGCTAATTTATTATAATTTTTCTAGCATTTAATAAGTACTTTTGGTATTTTATAAAAATAGGAAAACAGAACTCATTTTCAGTATATTTATGTTTGCTGATTTTTAATAAATATTTATGAGGGTTTATAAATCCCAGAAAAATTAGTATAAATTTTTATAATTAACAAGGATTATTTTGGTACTTTATTTTATATATATTTAGGCTTTTTGTCTATCTCTAAAATTGTTGGAACATAGTGTACAGTAGATTTAATTATTGAATAATTACGACTTGCAACTTTTTATGTTGTTTTGTGTTTTAGTCGTATTGGACCTCACCCCGTACTAGTATAAAGACCCTAGGAATTTGGTTTGTGTATAGTGGCACTCCACATTAGACTTTTATGCTAGGTCCCCACTTAGTTAGTATCCAGTCAGGAGTCGTGTCACACCACTAGTGTAATCTTGAACATAGCTTAGAACTGAGTTTGTATATCATTATTGACAGGACACCAGGCATCTATATCTTCGTACTAGTATTCTTGCTTTGCTCGAGGCAAGTACATCTACACACTCATTTACTGTCTTTTAATGCTAGAATATGTATTAACCCTGTTAAAATACTGCTTTCTGAATAACTGCAAGTTAAATCTTCACATGTTACATTAAATTGGTCCCTACCATGCTTAGGACAGTTATCATATCTTCTCATGTTCCTTACTGGTTCTCATGTACATGTTTTACTATGCTTTATACTACTCGGAGTATTCACATGTTTCATATTGTTCCCAGTACCGGCTATGCTTACATTACTCCCAGTGCCTCTCACATGTTTTACTGTTCTCGTATCTCTCACATGATAGAATATGGGTTATGGGGAAACTAGTAGCTGAGTACGTGATCATGCCCCTATTATCGTACCGAACAAAGTTCATTTTATATGAATCTGCGCCGTAGGCTATTATCCCGCATTTCTGTACGGATGTACACCTATGCTTGTGCACTTGTACGTATGTACATTTTATTTACATTGTGCCTAGGCACATTGTACATCTATTGACCGATCACGTACTTGCTACAGTTTTAAACATTACATATACATATGTCTTTATGACATATGTATCCTTACCATGATAGATTATGAGATATACCATGATTCCAGATATGCCATGTTCCCTGTGTTACTATGATATTGTGATCCCAGTTGTACCATGAGGTCATGTTTCTAGTATTTCTTGTTTTATAGACTTATCACACCATGATCCTTGTTGTACATCTCTTTCTTTATATGTTCAGTACTTTAGTTGTAGAGGTTGTACTTGCTCCCGTCCTGACAGGATAACGTTGTAGGTTTACTTTCTGAAGAGGAAACGCTATGTGTCACATATTATGGTACTGCATTGAGGACCTGGCCTTAGCTCTAGAAGAGGCCCCAGCGGGGAACCTTGCTTAGTTATCTTTCTTGTGTTTTGAGACTTAGACTTTGGTATGTTCTTATATTTGGATACTGGACTTTGTCTCCAGTTAGATACTTTGGTTATGTATTATTAAGTCTGTGCTTATGTTACCTTCGCTTATAGATGCTGTGTTGTGATGAACATTTAAATGTGATTTTAGAACTGTTAGTAGCTTAGATCATTTATTGTCTATTCTTAGAACAGCTTACTGCGCTTTAACAAAGCGTAGGCTGGACATGGCTCGGCCCGGCCCAACAATTTGGGTAACGGGTCGTGACATGTTTTTTTGGCGGCCCATGCAGGTCTCGACTTAAGTTGTTTGGTTACGTTATTGTACCAAGCATGCCTGCAATTAGGATCTAGGACAACTTGATAACACTAGGACAACAATTAGAACACCTAGAGGATTTCTAGGATTGCAACATAGGAGAACTCATCACAGCATAGGACCGTTAGCTATAATTAGTTTCTTGTTTGTATTTCAGTGGGTCAATTTAGACCAAGTTTGTACCCTTGGGATGACCCCTGAGTATCTTACTCTAATCTTATCTCGAAATCTGTTTTCACCTGTTTTATTTGCTCTCCTTAAATTGTTGTTGAAATCGATTTCTGATTTTGTTGTTGACTTTGATCTTGCATCGTGATAAATTTTGTGGATTGAATTATGATATATCCTGATAAGGTAAACGTCTACTTTAGTTATGGAGTTTAGAATTTATCGCAGCCATATTAGCTGGTATGACAAAAACATAGAGCCTGATTTCGGATATATTATCCTATTCATAGAATTTAGATTTTTTCGCAGCCATAACGGTTGGCGTGGCGAGGATTCTAGATAATATGATTTTAGGGAGTATACCTTAGTTATGACTCTATCGTTTATTGCATCTAAGCTTACTGGTGGGGCGAAAATTCTGGCAACATGATTTCAGGAAAACGTATATGGTTATCAGATCATATCTCAACTTGGTTCACTTTGTTATGACCGAATGAGCAAGAATAAATTCTTATTATTATTATTCCTTCCCATCTTGATCAACTCTGATCTATCTACATTTACAACTAGGATTATAGGTTCTCTAAGACTCTCCAACAGGATTGTTTTCATGTTCTCTTTTTGGACATAATTATTTTTGTGTTCCATCTTTCCTATGACTTGACTAAACTCTTTTTCGTTAACCTCTTTGGTAATTCTTCTCGTTATACATCTCGTTGTCTTCGTACCATTCT
Organism: Iris pallida; assembly: GCA_029216955.1. Classification (NCBI taxonomy): domain Eukaryota; kingdom Viridiplantae; phylum Streptophyta; class Magnoliopsida; order Asparagales; family Iridaceae; genus Iris; species Iris pallida. The sequence goes on along the minus strand of JANAVB010018297.1, from coordinate 36,586 downwards.
TGGAAATATTTCGATAAACTTTTCTGTCTTGCTTGACCCTTTAACTTGTTTGGACACTGTTATGGATTGCTTGACCCAGCCTTAGGCCTTGTTACCTTCTACTTGATAGACGACCGAAATAGCCAAACCTTGTTAACTGATCCTGTAGTATAACTATACATGTATTGTGTGATTGTGATAAGTACTTTTCCTAGGGATTGGTTAGATTAAGCTTATATGACAAGTATAAGCGACTGACTGTAGTAGACTTGGAAACCATTAAGAACGATTGTATTGGTATTATGACTCGATGATAGGGTATCTAAGATGGATAAATGAGATAGTATATTGTTATGACTATGGATTAAGGATTAGAATCTTGTGTTTAGCAAATTGAGGATTTAGCATTTGTAGAATTTTGGGTGGATTATCTATAGCTAATTACATGTGATTAGAGGGTAGATCGATACATGGATTGATATAGAATAAATTAGAATGAGTTATCGTATTGCGTACGAGATCGGGAAGATATCAGAACGAGACAAAGACATATGTACTTTGGTAATTAATAAATCGGGAGTTTTGAAATTGAGGATTTATATTCGGAGGACTTGTTGGGTAAAAAGAAGAAGGGTCTACGCCAAGGATAAGAATTGAACGTATAATTTCAAGGAGAACCTGTAGGAAAGGATTGACGACAAATGATGCTAATGAACTGTGGATTGATAGAATATGGATACTTAGGATACGATAAGGAAATCCAGAATTTACAATTGAGGTTGGAAATATGGTTGATGATTAAGCATTATAGGTTTATAGACATACCCGGAGAATGACCTATAGTTTAGGGTATACATAAATGTTTCATGTTAGTATGGAGGATTCTAAAGGATATATGACGTAGTTTATGGTAGAAGGACTTTGTTGAACCTGAACCAAAAAGTTTGTAGGAGAAACAAAAGAGATGATTACAAGGATAGCAGATTGAGTATTGTAGCCAGAGCAGCTACATGTTAAAGTTTGACCGGTTGGATGATTTTTAATTTCGAGGACGAAATTTTTGTAAGGTGGGTAGGATGTAAGTCCCCTGAATTTTAGAGTTTATTTTTATTTTTTTCTGAATAAATTGTTACCGATAAATATTTTATTTTATTATTTAATTGTTTAGATCATTAATGTGCCTTTCCATGTCTTTGACTTCTGGAGCGTCAGGGATGCCAATCCTTGGAAACTCTCTTCACGAGTTTTGAAGTAGGCAAGATTATCTTTCTGTTGATATATCGTGTCCCACTTGAATTCGTTCCCTTGTGCTCTTTTTGTATCGCGCAAGTTCGGGTCAACTTAGACCAATTAATCGTTGAATATTATTCCCACTTTTATTTTTGATCGTCGTTTACACGTTGCCGTTGCTTTTAATTTAGGAGCACCAGATCAGCCATTTTCTCGAAACCAACTTCTCATAAATGATCTACTCGAGACGTTCTTCACCCATGACCTTCGTGTCCCACTCAGACACTTCATTTTGTGCTCCATTTTCTTCGCACAACTTCCGGGTCAATTTAGGCCGATTTATTTTCTGCCGTGAAACCTGATTTAAATTCCAATTTAATTTCGGGACCCGACATCGACCCAACCTGTCAACCCGAAGTATGGGCGTGGCCTACACGAAGCCTACTCCCCGCCTGCAACTTGTGTCCCATTTATTGGAGTCCCCGCATATTATTTATTTTCCCATGATTATAAATACCCATTTTAATTCGGATATTGCACCCGGTTCGATTTTTACCCGACCCGGCTCGACCGAAACCCGAACCCAAGCTCCATGTTGTCCTCTCATGACTGCCCAAGTGCCCTACATAATTTTCCTATTTTTCCCATTTTGAAAATATCTATTTTTCTCTCTCCACTTTACAAATATTCTATATGTATATATATATATATATATATATATATATATATATATATATATATATATATATATATATATATATATATATATCTCTAACTCTCTCATTCTCTCTTTATTAATACAAACACTCATACACCCCCTCACCTCCACCTCACAGCTCCCCCCCCTCTCTTGGACCGACATCCCCTCACCCCTCTCTCACCTCTCTCTCACAAATATCTTTCTCACACTCTCTCTCTTTCTATTTATATATATATACAAACACCCATACATACATATATAACTCTCTCCCTCTCTCTCTCTTTAACACCTACACAACCCATCCCCTCTCTCTTTACAGCAAAGAGCACTCCCCCCCCCTTAGCCGACCTACTGTTTCCTCTCTCTATAATATCCACTCTCTCTCTCTCACCCTCTTTAATACACACACACACATACATATTTCTCTCTCTCTTTCTCTCAACACACCACCACCCTCACCATAGCCGATCACCATCCCCACCCCCTACTCCACTTGGCCGAACACCACCACCACCCCCTCCATGCTCGGCCGAACACCACCACCTCCATGGCCGAGCTCCTCCCTCTTCTCCTCCTCCTCTTCCTCTATTATGTTCCTCTTCCCATCACCCTCACCATCATCTTCCCACCACAGCCACCACCTCCACAAGCCGCCGCCACCACCGCACAGCCCCCCTCGCCGTGCCCCGGCGACGCGCCGTCGCACGCCGCCGCACTATGCGCCGCAGCAGCAGCTGCGAGCAGCAGCAGCAGCATGCGGCAGTAGCTGTCGCGCCGCCCCCGCGCGCGCGCATGGGCGCGTGGCGCGCGCCCCCGCAGCCGCCACCGGCCACCGGCGACCCCCCCACCGGCGCGCGACCCCCCGGCGATCACCCTTTGGCCGCCGCCTTCCTCCCCGACGTGTGAAACACACTATTCGTGCGTTTACGTCGAAATCCCGTCGGCGCGCGCGAGTTTTGAACTCGAAAATGGCGCTCCGTCGCAGCAAGTTTGTGCACGTTTTTTGGGAGATCCGACCATTGGATCGGCGATCTCTTTGCTCCGTCTCAATCTCGGTATATCCATCTTCACTCCTGTCAATTTTCGTCCGTTAATTTTATCATTTGATACCTCAAAACTGGCCACCAAGTTGACGTTTTAAATTGAACTGTTTTTGGACAGTTTCGTGGAGCCGACTTCGTCAGCTCGTAACTTCGCCGTCGCAGCTCCGTTTTGCGCACCGTCAGTTCCGGTGCATAGCTGGTATAACCATCTTTCTGTCTCCTTTAGATTTCGTTTCGTTTTAAGCACGTTTGGTTGGTCGAATTCGACGCCAAAGTTGGCCGTCCGAATTCTTTAATTTGCACTTGTTAAATTCCATTTTTGAACCCGGGACTCCGGATTCAATTTCTGACACCACCAGTAGACTCGTGGCGTCGTTCTGGCATGTTTTCATATAAAGTTTGCTTGATTTGGAGAACGTGGGCCCTGGCACGTATTTCGGTGCAAAGCGGGTCCCACTTTTCGGGTCAACGGGTCACTTTGAGATCGGCTCATCGGAATCCACTTCCGGATATACCGTTGAGTTCGTATCGTCATTCTGGACTCGTTGACATATAATTTGCTGAGTTTTGAAGACATTTGCTCCGGCACGCATTTCCGTGCAAATCGGATACCAAGTGTCGCGTCAACGTATCATTTTGAGATCGGCAAATCGGAATTCCATTTTGGACATACCGTTGGGTTCGTATCATCATTCTGAATTCGTGGACATATAATTTGCTAGGTTTTGTAGACTTCTATCCCGACACGCTTTTCGGTGCAAAGTGTGTCCAACGGCGGACATCATTTTGACCCGAAATTACGGTTTTGCCCCTGTATCTAAATTGGACTTATGGGTAGGCTATCATAGCTGATTTGACCGTTCTGGACACGTTGGTGATATTTATTTTATCATCCGACAACATCTGTAGATTTTGATTATGTATTATCCTTAATTTATAATTAATTATTTTTCTAGATATTGTTACTTTCTGGTTTTGAATTTTATATATATTTTAATTGCTGTAAAAATCTTGGAAAAATGGTATTTAAATATTATGTTAATTTAGCTAATTTATTATAATTTTTCTAGCATTTAATAAGTACTTTTGGTATTTTATAAAAATAGGAAAACAGAACTCATTTTCAGTATATTTATGTTTGCTGATTTTTAATAAATATTTATGAGGGTTTATAAATCCCAGAAAAATTAGTATAAATTTTTATAATTAACAAGGATTATTTTGGTACTTTATTTTATATATATTTAGGCTTTTTGTCTATCTCTAAAATTGTTGGAACATAGTGTACAGTAGATTTAATTATTGAATAATTACGACTTGCAACTTTTTATGTTGTTTTGTGTTTTAGTCGTATTGGACCTCACCCCGTACTAGTATAAAGACCCTAGGAATTTGGTTTGTGTATAGTGGCACTCCACATTAGACTTTTATGCTAGGTCCCCACTTAGTTAGTATCCAGTCAGGAGTCGTGTCACACCACTAGTGTAATCTTGAACATAGCTTAGAACTGAGTTTGTATATCATTATTGACAGGATACCAGGCATCTATATCTTCGTACTAGTATTCTTGCTTTGCTCGAGGCAAGTACATCTACACACTCATTTACTGTCTTTTAATGCTAGAATATGTATTAACCCTGTTAAAATACTGCTTTCTGAATAACTGCAAGTTAAATCTTCACATGTTACATTAAATTGGTCCCTACCATGCTTAGGACAGTTATCATATCTTCTCATGTTCCTTACTGGTTCTCATGTACATGTTTTACTATGCTTTATACTACTCGGAGTATTCACATGTTTCATATTGTTCCCAGTACCGGCTATGCTTACATTACTCCCAGTGCCTCTCACATGTTTTACTGTTCTCGTATCTCTCACATGATAGAATATGGGTTATGGGGAAACTAGTAGCTGAGTACGTGATCATGCCTCTATTATCGTACCGAGCAAAGTTCATTTTATATGAATCTGCGCCGTAGGCTATTATCCCGCATTTCTGTACGGATGTACACCTATGCTTGTGCACTTGTACGTATGTACATTTTATTTACATTGTGCCTCGGCACATTGTACATCTATTGACCGATCACGTACTTGCTACAGTTTTAAACATTACATATACATATGTCTTTATGACATATGTATCCTTGCCATGATAGATTATGAGATATACCATGATTCCAGATATGCCATGTTCCCTGTGTTACTATGATATTGTGATCCCAGTTGTACCATGAGGTCATGTTTCTAGTATTTCCTGTTTTATAGACTTATCACACCATGATCCTTGTTGTACATCTCTTTCATTATATGTTCAGTACTTTAGTTGTAGAGGTTGTACTTGCTCCCGTCCTGACAGGATAACGTTGTAGGTTTACTTTCTGAAGAGGAAACGCTATGTGTCACATATTATGGTACTGCATTGAGGACCTGGCCTTAGCTCCAGAAGAGGCCCCAGCGGGGAACCTTGCTTAGTTATCTTTCTTGTGTTTGAGACTTAGACTTTGGTATGTTCTTATATTTGGATACTGGACTTTGTCTCCAGTTAGATACTTTGGTTATGTATTATTAAGTCTGTGCTTATGTTACCTTCGCTTATAGATGCTGTGTTGTGATGAACATTTAAATGTGATTTTAGAACTATTAGTAGCTTAGATCATTTATTGTCTATTCTTAGAACAGCTTACTGAGCTTTAACCAAGCGTAGGCTGGACATGGCTCGGCCCGGCCCAACAATTTGGGTAACGGGTCGTGACAGGTACGTAACGTCATACGGCGATCGTGGCTGTCGAGAGACTAGGGGGTACATGCTACAATCAAGTCTCCTATGGCCCCACAGAGTTCTATGTCTCAATCAATCAAATCACATCAGCAAAAGATGAGCATTAAAGATAAAGCAGTAAGGCGTCCCCGACGCTGTATCAAAATGATCATGAGAGACTAGCTTCATAATTTAGCTATCTCAGAGAGTCATGAGTACAAAATTATACACAGCTGCAGTCTATTTAATTACAATTTTGTACTGACACAAAATATCAAGTAATCCGGCTAACAGGTGCCGGTGGCTAAACGCCGCAAAAGTATAAGCGGGAGTGGTGGAGAAGAAACCCACTCGAGTCCCCGAACTGCCATGCTCCTAGTATGCACCATGGATGTCAGGGAGGAAGATCGTGTCCTCTGGCTCTGCTACGGGATCTGGCCAAACAAAACCAGCGGGGTCAGCCCCGAATAGCAAGTACCGCCAAAGGGGCACAAGAGTTAAGACAAAACCCAGTTAATAGAATGAATGATAATAGTAATACTTATGCTACCATTATAGGGTGGCGCCACATCCTCGAACCCATATGGCACCCTTACAACCAAACAAGGACAAAAGGTGCCGCATGGAGTCGGGACGCGTCGTACTCTATAACTTTCGCATAAGTTAAAGGGTATAAACAATAAAATCTCCTGATCGTGACTTCGGTCGATAGCCTATCGCAGCACAATAACCAACCCAACAATCAAACAAGAACATGGGTTGGATCATGTACCACGATAAACCATGTTCCTCGGTCATTCACAGAAGTAGCACTTCACAATCAGAATAAGTCTTCCGTTCATAACTTCGGTCCACAGCCTATCATAGTACGATCACCAACCCAACAATCAAACAAGAACATGGGTTGGATCACGTACCATGACAGTCCGCTTCCCTCAGTTACTCACGGAAGGTAATAGGATACAAGCAAGTCGTTTTCACGGCCAATCAAGTCTACGCGTTTCTAGTGGAACGAGGTTATCCTCGCGTCATGTTATTAGAAAATCCTCAGATCGTATCTTTCCAGCAAGGCTAGCCAACCCAGGGGTTCGCGTAGACAGGTATGATTGAGCACAGGTCCCTCGCAAGGCCACCTTGCTAAAACATATAATATGTAGCAGGAATTGATCGGATACAGTCATCCACTCGTTGCAGATGACACAGTATCCGTGGAGACCAGCCGGCGCGTCAAGACAGCATCTCAAGGCGGCTGGTGTAACACGATCTCGGGATTTTGTCCTCCCCATGCATCTAGTATATTTAGTTGCCTAGTTTAACCCTAGGTGAAAACTTGGACTCACATGCTGTGACCTGCATGATTATCCTCCTAAGGTCGTACTTTAGTACGAGTACCCTAAAGAGGATCCATGTCAATCAGTATGTCAACATGTTCTACCCTCCTTAGTGTAATGCATCATTGCAAATACGCCACGTGGAGTTACGAGTCTTTTGTCGAGCATGAACAAGAACTGGGACATTCATGTACATGTATCAGGTAGGAACACTTTGTTCTCCGGGTCACATTAGTGCTCATATCATGCTCGGGACAAAAGGCGTAAGGATATAAAATGGGCATATAATATATATATATATATAATAATAATAATAATAATAATAAGGTAACAATATAGGGCACAAAAGTCCATGCGGCCCAAGGGGAGTAAGTCCATGCGGCCGGGTCAATACTGGTTCATGCGGCTGGGACTACACGCTCATGCGGCTCAGAGAGCCCCAAGGCGCATGCGGCTGGAAGGTCGGGTTCATGCGGACGAAGGGGTGTCAGCGTATGCGGCTGCGAAGGGAGCAATCGCCAGGCGGCCGGGGTTCAACAGCATATGCGGCTCAGAGTCAGACGAAGCCTTATGCGGCTGAGCATGGGCGATACATATGCGGCTGGATGATGGATGAGCTTTATGCGGCCCAAAACAGTGGCGCACATGCGGCTGGGTGCAAAAGAACTCATGCGGCTGCGAAGGCTAGCCGCATGAAGTCCATGCGACAGGGGCTCATGCGGCTGGGTCTGAACAAGGCTATGCGGCTGCGAAGGACTTTCCATGCGGTCGAGCTCGAACGAGTCTCATGCGGCTGGATAGGCCATGCGGCCAGAGACTCGCCGCATGAAGATTCATGCGGTCAAGTACTGCTCTTCTTCTCCACTTGACCGAGAAGAGGAGCCAAGCGACCATGGTTTCCAAACTACACAAAACCTTCATCCGGAGCCCAAATCGGAACTTCCTTAGGTCAAAATGGGGTAGAACAAAATTCTCTACAACATGGAACCATCCAAACTTAAAAATAATAAAGTTTGCTAGATCAAAACCAAAAAAATCCGAAAATGGCTAAAACCTAGATCTACAAAGATTAAAGCTTCAAAATGGAAAACTTCAAGTTCTAAACTAGTATAGAATAAGGAGAAGAACATATTTTGACAAATAATTTTGTAAGAAAACATCAACAATATTTATGGATCCATCTCTTGAGCAAGTTGGTACTTGCCTTGGTTGGTGGAGGAAAGTAAATGAGAGAAAATAAATGAAAGGAGAGAGAATGAGTTGAGTTATTATATAGAATCTTGAACCCATGGGTTCATGATGAACCAAGGTGAACCAAGAATAGTTTCCCCCAAATGAGCCAAAACTGTAGGCCCAAATGCAGATAATAAATTACGAAATAATATATATTTTTTTGAATATTTTTGGAAAATACATAAAGAAATACAGCATATAAATACAGTATAAATACAAGGTAGATACGGTTTATCGGTTTACGTATTAAAATACGTATTCCAGGATCGGGGAGTGACATCTCTACCCTTCTTAGAAAAATTTCGTCCTCGGAATTCCAGCCAAGACAGGATAGTGAAACCAGGGCAAGCAAGGCACAATCGTATACAAGTTAACTATCATAGCAGTTATTATCATACATCACAAGGTGCAAAACAAGCAGGTGCAGATAAGCAAGGAATCGTGTCAATAAGGTGCAAAAAGATACCTTATCAGTCAAACAAATGCGGATACCGAGATCTGATCTCGTCCTCGCGCTCCCAGGTTGACTCTCCCGGAGAGTGATGGTTCCAAAAAACACGGACAAGGCTGATCGTCCGATTCTTGAGTACCTTCTCTCGCCGGTCTAAAATAGATACGGGTTGTTCCTCGTAAGTTAGGTCGGTACCAACGACTAACTCAGAATGATCGAGGACATGACTCGGATCCGGGATATACCCACGTAACTGGGACACATGAAACACATCATGTATGCCAGTTAACGAAGGCGGAAGGGCAAGTCGATAAGCCATATCGCCTACCCGAGCGAGAATCTTAAAAGGACCAACGTATCTTGGACTAAGCTTTCCTCGGGTTCCAAATCTGATGATACCCCGAGTAGGTGAAATCCGCAGAAATACTTGGTCGTCCGCTCTGAACTCTAGAGGCCTACGATACTGATCTGTCCAATGACGATGTCGGTCCTGCGCAACTCGAAGGCGTTCTCTGACCAACTTAACTATCTCCACAGTTTGTGTGATCATTTCTGGTCCCAACAACTTTCGTTCTCCAACGTCGTCCCATGCCAAAGAGGACCTGCACTTCCTTCCCTACAATGCTTCGAACGGGGCCATCTGAATGCTAGCCTGTTAGCTGTTGTTACAGGAGAACTCCACTAGATGAAGGTGATCCTCCCAAGATCCGCCAAAATCCAAGGTACATGCCCGTAGCATATCTTCTAACGTCTGAATGGTTCTTTCTGATTGCCCGTCAGTTTGTGGATGATAAGCAGTACTGAATCTCAACTTGGTTCCCAAACTTTGGTGTAAGCTCCGCCAAAAATAAGAAGTAAACCGCGTATCCCGATCTGATACTATACTAACTGGAACACCGTGCTGCCTTACTATCTGCTTCATGTACATTTCTGCTAACTGCTCAGTAGTCTGTCCAACTCGGAAGGGAAGGAAATGAGCGACCTTCGTGAGTCGATCTACTATTACCCAGACTGCATTCTTGCCAGCCGGAGATCTAGGTAAACCGGTCACAAAATCCATCGTGATGTGCTCCCATTTCCATTCTGGGATAGGAAGCGGCTGGAGCAACCCTGCTGGTCTCTGCTGCTCGGCTTTCACCTGCTGACAGACCAGACACTTGGATACAAATCTCGCTATCTCTCTTTTCATGCCATTCCACCAAAAGAACTGCCTGATATCTCGATACATCTTCGTTCCTCCTGGATGAATGGAGTAAATAGAACTATGAGCTTCGGACATAACTTCTTGCCGAAGGTCTCCACTCGGTACACAGAGTCTGTTTCCAAACCTGAGCGTACCATCTTCATGAATCACTAACTCCTTCCTACGGCCTGATTCACACTCCGATCGCAACTCCTGAATCTGTGGATCTCCTGCTTGTGCTGCCCTTATCCTCTCTACTAAGGTTGACTGAATCTGCATACTGGTCATTCTTCCTATATCCCCTGGCAAAACTACTTCGATTCCCATACTCTGAAGGTCTTCTAAAATATGCTTCTGCGAGGTCAGGATAAAGGCACTGTTTCTCCTACTCAGTGCATCTGCAACTATATTCGCCTTGCCTAGATGGTACTGAAGATCTAAATCAAAATCCTTCAGCAGTTCTAACCATCTTCTTTGCCTCATATTCAAATCTCGTTACGTGAATACGTATTTCAAACTCTTATGATCAGTATAAATCTCTACCCGATCCCCGTACAAATAATGCCTCCACAACTTGAGTAAAAACACCACAGCTGCTAACTCCAAATCGTGAGTCGGGTAATTCTTCTCATGGTCTCGAAGCTGCCGAGACGCATATGCTATCACCTTTCCATGCTGCATCAATACACATCCAAGACCCTTCCCAGATGCGTCACAATATACTGTAAAGCCTCCCGCTCCTACCGGAAGCGTCAAGATCGGGGCTGAGATCAACCTCTTCTTCAATTCTTCAAATGATGCCTGACAGCTAGCTGACCAAACAAACTCCACGTCCTTGTGCGTCAAATGCGTTAAGGGCGCAGAGATCTTGGCAAAGTCCGCCACGAACCTTCTGTAGTAACCAGCTAATCCCAAGAAACTTTGCACTTCTGCAACCGTTCTCGGGACTGGCCAATGCTCTACGGCCTCAATTTTCTTCGGATCCACTGACACTCCTGCCCCAGAAATTACATGCCCCAGGAACGAAATGTGATCTAACCAGAATTCACATTTGTCGAGCTTCGCATAAAGTTGATGCTCCCTCAATGTCTGCAAGACAGTCCTAAGATGTTTTCCATGCTCCTCTTCACTGCTGGAATAGACAAGAATGTCATCGATGAACACCACCACAAATTTATCCAAGTACGGCAGAAAGATGCGGTTCATTAAATCCATGAATACTGCGGGTGCGTTGGTTAGTCCAAAGGGCATTACTAAAAACTCATAATGCCCGTATCTAGATCTGAATGCTGTTTTCGGTATGTCTTGCTCCCGGACTCTTACTTGATAGTATCCCGACCGAAGATCGATCTTGGAAAAAAATGCTGGCCTTGCTCAACTGGTCAAACAGGTCATCAATCCTTGGTAGCGGGTACTTATTCTTTACTGTTACTGTATTCAGCTTGCGATAGTCGATGCACATCCTTGTCGACCCATCCTTCTTGGGAACTAGAATCACTGGCGCGGCCCAGGGTGATTTACTGTCTCGGATGAATCCCTTAGACTTCAACTCTTCTTCATGTTGATACAACTTATCCTGTTCTGACGACGACATTCTGTAAACTCTGTCTGCAATAGGCCTCGTTCCAGGGTTCAACTCAATGCTAAATTCTACCTCTCTGACTGGGGGTATCCCTGGGAGCTCATCAGGGAAGACGTCGAGAAAATCTTCGACCACTCTCGGAATCTGTCCTGGCTCTGACACTGCTGCTGAGATGACGCCTCCGGCCTGATTCTTCAAGGTTCGAGTAAAGATGAACTGCTCCATCCCAGGAATGCTGAATATGACCCTACCTCCTCTACAATCAATGGTCGCATGACTGTCTCTCAACCAGTCCATGCCAAGAACAACATCAAAATTCCCCATAGGGAATTCAATCAATGATGCGGGCAATAAATGCCCACACACCACTACCGGACATGAAAAGCGCACTCTGCTCACTTCTACGAGCCCATTGCCGGTGAGTATATCCATCCTCTCCGGCAATGCCTCAAACACTAGTCCAATCCGTGTAGCATATTGTGCAGAGATGAATGAATGAGTAGCGCCTGAATCAAATAATGCTACAGCGGGAAATGAGGTGACGAGAATTTTACCTGCCACCACGTCACTAGACGCTAGAGCCTCTCCCAAGGTCAATGTGAGAGCCTGGCCCCGCGGAGCCCCTTGTTGCGGCCTTCCTCGACCATGCTGTTGCTGCCTCTGAGGGCCTTCGGCTTCCTGTGCCTGGCGGAACATCTGAGCCTGCGTTGGTAGACGCTGGGCTAGGGGCCTTACTGCTAATACTGGCCCTCCACTCGGGGTTGCCGCCGGAGCTGGTAATGCTGGAAACTGCTGAGCTGGCCCTCCTGGCCTCTGCATCATAGGACAAGTAGAAATACGGTGGTCTGGACTACCACACCTCAAGCATAAGCCATTCGCTGACCGGCACACCTCCCTCGTGTGCCCTGCTTTCCCACAGAATGTACAGCCCTGGGGTGCTCCCTGACGCTGTTGCTGGTTCCTCGGCTGCTGATGCCGAACTGGCGCTGTATTAGTAGACACGGCCGTCCTCCACGGCGCTCCAGCATCATGAATACGTACACCGGGTGCTGGTGCCGATGTTCGCTGTATTGCTCCTCCTCCAACCTGGGAATGAGATCTCTTCTGACCTCCTGTCCTCGATGCCAACCTCTGCTGGGTAAGCTCGTGCCTCCGGGCTGCCGTCAAGACAGCGTCAAACGTCTGGTAGTCGTGTCCTTCCACAAGCTGCAATAATTTCAAATAAAGTCCCTGCTGGAACCTCATAGCTTTCTCTGGCTCCGTTGCCACCATTGCTGGCACGAAACGGCACAATCTGCAGAACTCTGCTGCATACCCATCTACGGTCTTGCCTGCTTGCTTGAGACTGATAAACTTCTGCTGGAGCTCATATCGAGCTACTACGCCAAAATACTTGGCCTTGAATCTGTCACTGAAGGTGGTCCAACGAACAGGGCGTCTTGTACCAACTTCTTCTGATGCCCACCAGTCGCGGGCAAGATCCTGAAGTACCAGTTTGACCTGATCAACCTTCTCATCATCTGGAACCTTGGCTGCCACAAGAATGGCTTCGATGTCTTGAATCCATGCATCCGCAGTGATGGCATCCTCCGTGCCATCAAAATACCTCGGGTTCAAGCGACGGAACCATCCTGATGCTCCCGAGTCAACCCCGGCACTCCTCTCAAGAGCTAACTGAATCCCTTGGTTCAGCAACACGTTCTGCTCCTGCTGCCGAGTCTGTTGCAGTTGGTTAGTGACAAGAAACCCCCGGATGATCTCCAGGAGTGCTACGGCGTCTAGTACTGCCGTTGCTGCTGGTGCTGCTGGAGTTTCAATAACCTGCGGCTGCACTGCCTCTGGCTCCATTTCTGCTCGTGCCTGCACTGGAGAAGGTTCTCTCCCATGTTGCTGCCCAGTCGAGCCATGCTCTTGCTGCTCTTCCTCATGGGCCTCACCCGCTACTGAGAATAAAGCACCCCTATAGAGAAGAATATAAGATTATCAAGTCCGGACGAGGAAGATTTCGAGGATGCAAGTCAGGTTAGAGATCAAGGCAAGGACAGAGAATTCGAAACAGAATTTCAAGGGGAACAAGTTTTGATTGAGACTCCTAATAATTCGCAATACCCCACAAGTCTGAAAATCAGACCTGCATGGGCCACCACTAAAACCTTGTCACGCCCCAGTACCGAAATACGGAGACGGACTAGGCCAGCTACACCATATGAGGTACGTAACGTCATACGGCGATCGTGGCTGTCGAGAGACTAGGGGGTACATGCTACAATCAAGTCTCCTATGGTCCCACAGAGTTCTATGTCTCAATCAATCAAACCACATCAGCAAAAGATGAGCATTAAAGATAAAGCAGTAAGGCGTCCCCGACTCTGTATCAAAATGATCATGAGAGACTAGCTTCATAATTTAGCTATCTCGGAGAGTCAGGAGTACAAAATTATACACAGCTGCAGTCTGTTTAATTACAATTATGTACTGACACAAAATATCAAGTAATCCGGCTAACAGGTGCCGGTGGCTAAACGCTGCAAAAGTATAAGCGGGAGTGGTGGAGAAGAAATCCACTCGAGTCCCCGAACTGCCATGCTCCTAGTATGCACCATGGATGTCAGGGAGGAAGATCGTGTCCTCTGGCTCTGCTACGGGATCTGGCCAAACAAAACCAGCGGGGTCAGCCCCGAATAGCAAGTACCGCCAAAGGGGCACAAGAGTTAAGACAAAACCCAGTTAATAGAATGAATGATAATAGTAATACTTATGCTACCATTATAGGGTGGCGCCACATCCTCGAACCCATATGGCACCCTTACAACCAAACAAGGACAAAAGGTGCCGCATGGAGTCGGGACGCGTCGTACTCTATAACTTTCGCATAAGTTAAAGGGTATAAACAATAAAATCTCCTGATCGTGACTTCGGTCGATAGCCTATCGCAGCACAATAACCAACCCAACAATCAAACAAGAACATGGGTTGGATCATGTACCACGATAAACCATGTTCCTCGGTCATTCATAGAAGTAGCACTTCACAACCAGAATAAGTCTTCCGTTCATAACTTCGGTCCACAGCCTATCATAGTACGATCACCAACCCAACAATCAAATAAGAACATGGGTTGGATCACGTACCATGACAGTCCGCTTCCCTCAGTTACTTACTGAAGGTAATAGGATACAAGCAAGTCGTTTTCACGGCCAATCAAGTCTACGCGTTTCTAGTGGAATGAGGTTATCCTCGCGTCATGTTATTAGAAAATCCTCAGATCGTATCTTTCCAGCAAGGCTAGCCAACTCAGGGGTTCGCGTAGACAGGTATGATTGAGCACAGGTCCCTCGCAAGGCCACCTTGCTAAAACATATAATATGTAGCAGGAATTGATCGGATACAGTCATCCACTCGTTGCAGATGACACAGTATCCGTGGAGACCAGCCGGCGCGTCAAGACAGCATCTCAAGGCGGCTGGTGTAACACGATCTCGGGATTTTGCCCTCCCCATGCATCTAGTATATTTAGTTGCCTAGTTTAACCCTAGGTGAAAACTTGGACTCACATGCTGTGACCTGCATGATTATCCTCCTAAGATCGTACTTTAGTACGAGTACCCTAAAGAGGATCCATGTCAATCAGTATGTCAACATGTTCTACCCTCCTTAGTGTAATGCATCATTGCAAATACGCCACGTGGAGTTACGAGTCTTTTGTCGAGCATGAACAAGAACTGGGACATTCATGTACATGTATCAGGTAGGAACACTTTGTTCTCCGGGTCACATTAGTGCTCATATCATGCTCGGAACAAAAGGCATAAGGATATAAAATTGGCATATAATATATATATATATAATAATAATAATAATAAGGTAACAATATAGGGCACAAAAGTCCATGCGGCCCAAGGGGAGTGAGTCCATGCGGCCGGGTCAATACTGGTTCATGCGGCTGGGACTACACGCTCATGCGGCTCAGAGAGCCCCAAGGCGCATGCGGCTGGAAGGTCGGGTTCATGCGGACGAAGGGGTGTCAGCGTATGCGGCTACGAAGGGAGCAATCGCCAGGCGGCTGGGGTTCAACAGCATATGCGGCTCAGAGTCAGACGAAGCCTTATGCGGCTGAGCATGGGCGATACATATGCGGCTGGATGATGGATGAGCTTTATGCGGCCCAAAACAGTGGCACACATGCGGCTGGGTGCAAAAGAACTCATGCGGCTGCGAAGGCTAGCCGCATGAAGTCCATGCGACAGGGGCTCATGCGGCTGGGTCTGAACAAGGCTATGCGGCTGCGAAGGACTTTCCATGCGGCCGAGCTCGAACGAGTCTCATGCGGCTGGATAGGCCATGCGGCCAGAGACTCGCCGCATGAAGATTCATGCGGTCAAGTACTGCTCTTCTTCTCCACTTGACCGAGAAGAGGAGCCAAGCGACCATGGTTTCCAAACTACACAAAACCTTCATCCGGAGCCAAAATCGGAACTTCCTTAGGTCAAAATGGGGTAGAACAAAATTCTCTACAACATGGAACCATCCAAACTTAAAAATAATAAAGTTTGCTAGATCAAAACCAAAAAAATCCGAAAATAGCTAAAACCTAGATCTACAAAGATTAAAGCTTCAAAATGGAAAACTTCAAGTTCTAAACTAGTATAGAATAAGGAGAAGAACATATTTTGACAAATAATTTTGTAAGAAAATATCAACAATATTTATGGATCCATCTCTTGAGCAAGTTGGTACTTGCCTTGGTTGGTGGAGGAAAGTAAATGAGAGAAAATAAATGAAAGGAGAGAGAATGAGTTGAGTTATTATATAGAATCTTGAACCCATGGGTTCATGATGAACCAAGGTGAACCAAGAATAGTTTCCCCCAAATGAGCCAAAACTGTAGGCCCAAATACAGATAATAAATTACGAAATAATATATTTTTTTTTTGAATATTTTTGGGAAATACATGAAAAAATACAGCATATAAATACAGTATAAATACAAGATAGATACGGTTTATCGGTTTACGTATTAAAATATGTATTCCAGGATCGGAAAGTGACATATATAAACTGCTATAATGTACCTATAATGTATCTATACTGCTATACCCTTTCATAAACTGCTATATGTACCTATAATGTATCTATACTGTTATACTTTTTCTATACTTACATTGTCCATGTGGGCCTCATAGGTAATAGTGCAGCTACAGCATGTACACAAGGTATCCCTGTTAAATCCCATACATGACAGTCACAAGTTTTGGCTTTAATATCAACTGCCCATCTGTTTTCAATGGAGAACACACTTGTGACACAAAATAACCCCTCATCAGCACCATTGACCTGAAATTGGTTGACTTGCTGAGACCTGTGCTCAATGATTTTCTTTGCTTTTGGGGTCAAGTCATTCTCATCCCAGGCTTTAGAAACCATCTTTCTATCATAGATCAATTGCATGACCATCATATGATACATCTCCACAATCATAGTAATGGGCCTCCCTCTGATGTCCCTTATCCAACTGTTGAAGCTCTCAGAGAAGTTATTGGTTATGTGCTCACACTTGGATGTCTTATCAAAGAATGCTCTGCACCATCTTCTCATGTCCTCTTCCATCAGATACTTAAGACCCTCTGGACATTGTTCAGACAGTGCTTTGATCCATTTAGCAGTGTCAACCTCTCTATAGGCCCTAGCTGTACCCCAGGTTAGATGCTTCAACTGTAGGCTACTACTAATACGAGACTTGAAGTTCTTATAGAAATGTCTGAAACAAAATCTGTGGGGGTGTCCATAGAATTCAGTGTCAACTGCACTCCCTAGGCCTTTCTGCCTGTCAGATATGAATGTTATCTTCCCTGGATGTTGCAACAACTTGTCTTTAATAATGGACAGGAAATGGCCCCATGTATCTTCACACTCTGAAGTGCAAAGATAGATGGCAAGGGGAAACAAACCATTGTTTCCATCTAAAGCAGTAGCTGACAAACAAACACCTCCATGCTTTCCTTTCAAATGACATACATCTAACCCAACTAATGGTCTGCAACCCTTTATGAACCCTGTGAAGCTTGCATTGTACCCTATGCATAAGTAGCCAAATTCAGTGGTCCCTGCTATATTCCCACAGTATGCTACACTCCCTGGATTGGATTTCATGACCTGCTGTGCAACCTGAGGACATTTCCTATAACTTTCATCATAACCACCTAACAATTTCTCCTTCACTTTAAATATTGCCATATGTGCAGTCCAATAGGAGACCTTAACTGTAAACTTGGACCACATTTGCTTCTGAACATCCTTTGCCTTCCATGATGTGTGGGACACTCTGCCTGTGTACCCACTACCTGTGTACCCTCACCATCTGTTTTTGAACCATCACCCTGCTTTCCAGCCTTTGCTTGACCATCTTTACCACCAATACTGAAGACCCTTGATGGCATTGCATCCAACTCCTCCTCTGGGAGGTCCACATCACTATCACTAGGTAGAGGTTCAACATTCTCAAGTTCCAATTGAACAACAGGTTTTCTAGGTGATTTTTTATGTGCTACTCTCTTTACAAGTCTTCTCCTATTGTTAACTGGTTGCATGGTAATTGATGCTTGTGTCAGAATATGTTGTTGTTCATGGCTTGTCTCTTTACCAACCTCTTCTAAGTACAAGTGTATTTCTCCATTCTTGTCAGGCAATTGGTTGCCAATCATAGCCAGCAACTCAGCATCAGTAAGAACCTCCACTCTTTCACCATTGTTTGAGTCATCAACCCAGTGGTACTTATAACTAGCCTCCAAAGTATTACTCTGAATTATGTAGGGTATATCCAATAAACTAACCAAGTCTGGGTCCACTTCAACAGCTACAGAACTACCATTCACATGGTGGACCCTAAGCATGACTTTCCTACATAATTATACAAGTATAGTGAACTACCATGCACACATATAATAACATGCTTACAAACAACATACTATAGTGGACCCATTCAGAAAGCTAAACATTGAATAGAGTAAACAATGAATAGAGATGAAAGTAAAAGTTATGAAAGTATAACTTACAGTGGGAGACTGGCTTTCATCATATCAGTGGTCCAGAGGAAGCTCTGTACGAGAAAGGGGTTATTTTTGGGATTGAAAAATTTAGGACTTAGCTACGATCTGAAAAAGGAGAGACACATGTCGAAGGTGCTCAGAAGAAAGAAATACATAATCAATCTTTCATATATTAAAGGAAAAATTGCAAAAAAACGGAATATTACCTAACTTGCAGACTTCGACATGGGAGCAGGACGATCTTCCTGTAACACACGACGAGATCGACTGGAAGGGACGTGATCGAATCGAAGGGGGTTAGGTAAGAGTCGATTACGGAATGGAAATTGGGGATTAGGTTAGGGAAGGAAATTGGGGATTATTTGGGGATTAGGTTTTCGAGTGAAAAGAGAGTTTGGGAGAGAGAGCGGCGGTTAGGGGATTATTAAGGGGGGGTAGTTTAGGAATTCCTTAAAAAGTTCCTAAGGGCTGTAGGTCAACAGTTCCAAGCAGGGGCATTTACGTCAAAAAATTACCACTTTCTCGTGTTTCTGTTAGTGAGGAACGGAAACTGTTAGAAGTGGGGGTCGTTCTTAATTTATGTAAAACTGTGGGATGCACCCTTAATTTGGGTAATAAAAGTGGGGGGTAACTCAAAATTTCTCAAAAAAAAATTCTTTCTTCCCACGCACCAAACAAGGCCTTAACACTGGAGGATCCATTTGTTCTAGCTGTGAGCCTGTTATTACATTGGAGGATTTAAATTGACTAATATTGTAATCCTATCATAAATTGTTGATACCAACATCTGCAAATATTCACAAGTAATTGCTTACGGTTTTAAAATAAATATTCTTTTATCACACTATACTATACTTATGTGCATATATTTGCCATTGAATTCTGGTAGTTTCGTCTATGTTTATGACAATAATTGGCAATAATAAAGAGACTTTGAGTAAGCTATTGCATCTATACCTAACATTATATATATATATATATATATATATATATATATATATATATATATATATATACAGTGCCGGACTTTAGATTTTGGGACCTGAGGCGAACTCTAAATGTGGTACCCCTAAAGCTTAATGTTCATAATATTTTTTTTTTGCTCCAGCCAATTATTTTCTTATAGGAGGCATGCTTGCTTCTCTAATCTAATTTGCAACATATTAGATTTGCAAATGAATAATCTAGACATGAACACTATGCAATCAAATGACCCTATCATAATTTTCCAACAAATAATAATAATTAATGACAAATAAACAATCAACAACAAATATACAAATACTTTTTTTTCTTAGTTTCTATATTAGTTGATTTCAATCTCAATAGGAATAACTACACAATCAAATGACAAGAACATATTTTCAAAGAAATTAGTCAAACACAAATAAAGAGAATCAACAACAATTCTTAGGCAAGAACATATATTTTTTTCAATATATTATAATTTATACGTCCACAACAATTTTAGACTTCACTTACCTATGATTGTAAAAAAATAATTATGTGGCTTTATTGATAATGTAAGTGACTCCTCAAAATGTAATGGAAAGACATCATTGACACAACAATTAAGAAATAGACCGAAATATGAGTGCATTAAGCAAAATCTAAAAATTAACAACAATTTATATTATTATATATAAAAATCAAAGTTTTACCTGTGGAAACATGTGGAAAGGGAGGGAGTGATTGATTTGTGGCTTCTACAAAAATATATTCCACAGTCGGCCATAAACAAGCGTATTTCTATAAAAAAAAATTAAAATGCTAAAAAAACAACTTAGTCAGCAGCCACAAGGCTCTTCTAATATTTTTCTCTTCACATTCCGGCCACAAGAGTAGCTTTACAAATCCGGACCTTTTTAGTATCATGTGGACATGATACCACTTGTCTCTTCGATTCAAATTTGAAAAGTATAAGTCCACATGATACTTACTACTTGTCTTTTCAGTCGGTGGACCTTTTTAGTTGCCATAGCCACAACAAGCTCTCTAATATTTCAAATTCTGACCTTTTTAGTTGGGCTTATATATACTAAAAAAAAATTTGGGTGCCCTTTAAAATTTTGGGCCCGAGGCGACTGCCTCATGTGCCTCATATTAAGTCCGGGCCTGTATATATATATATATATATATATATATATATATATATATATATATATATATATATATAATTTTTTTTTATTTTTTATTTTTTTGCAAATGACCTATAGCCTAGTGGTTAAGAGAGATGCATGCGGTCCAAGTGGTCAGGAGTTCGAGTTCCAGTGGAGGCGAGTTCACCACAATTACCCATTACTTCAAAAAAATTCTACCCCAGTGGAGGTGAGTTCACCACAATTACCCATTGCATCAAAAAAAATCTTCATTGGGGTTCGAATTGCGACTACTTAGACTACATGTATCTCTCTTAACCATAATAATAATAATAATAATAATAATAATAATATTTGAATAATTGGGATTTCAACTATGGCCACTGAATGACCCTCAATTTAGTCCCGAAGGACGTACACTAGCTCGAAGGCTAGATCCGGTCCGTAGGTCCAAACACTACCACGAGACGAATGTGAAATAGTCAGGAGAGAGAATATTATTTATGGTTGACAATTTCATTATTTGTAGCATAACCTTCTACTATCAAACTCCTTAGTTGAAACTCCTTATATATAAAATAAAATAAAAAACTCTTTAGTTGTAACTTTATTAAGGTATTGTTTAGAAAGAGAGAAAAATGGGAGAAGGGAAATTTTGAGGGAAAAATGGGAGAAAAATTAAGGTCTCGTTTGGTTCACGGAAAGGAAATAAATTCTCTTGTATTTTCCATGAAAATGGAAAAGTAGGATTCCTGTCACATTTTTTTTTCCCTTGTTTGGTAAAACAAGAAAACTACCTAGGAAAGGAAAGCAAAATATAACAATGTTCCAATAATATCCTTACCTTTTAAAATAAAATAGTACTATAAAAATAACATTAATGGTAAAATAAGCAATGGCACATGATTACTTTTGTAATAAATGTTGGGAAAGGAGGAGGGAAAATAAATCACATGGGTCTTGAGTGGAACCATATTCCCACCAATTTTCTCTCTTGTCAGGAAATTGATTCCCAAGTTTGTGGCTACCAAACAAAGGAAAGGAACAACTTTCCTTTCTATGTTCCTTAAATCCGTGAACCAAACGAGGCCTAAAAGTAGTGGTGTTTGGGAAGAGGGAGGAGAATTGAGGGAGAGGAATGTGGGAGGAAAATTCATGTGGGTCCCACTCAAAAAAATTTCTCCCAAAAAGTGGGAGGAAAATGGAGAGATGAGAGGATTGTGAAATAAATTACCCAACTACCCTTCAATAAAGTAGTTATTAATTATGATTTGAAAAAATCAAGAACTAAATGGTTATTATATCTTTCTCCATAATAAATAAAATATTATTTTTAAAATTTTTCTTTTTCTACTTTTTGTTTATCCAAACAAGTGAAAGAATAATTAATTTTATCTTCATTTTACTCTCTTCCTCTTCTGCTAGGTTCCCAAACACAACGTAAGAGGCATTAATCATGTACTTTTGTTACTTAAAAAGAAGAAAGAAACTTACGTCTTTGCCTCTGTGAGTCCTTCACTTTTTACCTCTGTTTTTGTTTTGTTGTGTTTGATCCCAAGAATTTAAAGTGGGATTGGGAATGGAGAAGATAAACATTCTCTTACATGCCCCGCGTCTTTTTTTGCTTGTTTAGTTGACCAGGTGATCAATTAAAGGGAGAATGAAAATTAGCGGGACCCACAGGATCATATCACAAATTCCTATGGCAAAAGAAAAAGGGCTTTAGTCCATATTCTTTTTTTTTTAAAAAAATTTATACTTGATTTATTTATTTTTGCTGTAATTGCCAAAATTGTTTCTTTGAATGGGGTGTTTGTCCTTTCAATTTTGATGGCCCCCCCTAAAAGAATATACAAAGACATGTCCAGACGATTGCCTTGCAGAAGTTCAGCATGTTGGATTTGTAATTTGATTATTGTTTGTGTTGAATTTTTTCTAACTAACAATGTTATCAACTTATCATAACTAGAGAAATAATGAGCATATATATATATATATATATATATATATATATATATATATATAGAGAGAGAGAGAGAGAGAGAGAGAGAGGAGAGAGAGAGAGAGAGAGAGCAGATGATTTGTAGCCTAGTGATTAAGAGAGATGCATGCGGCCCGAGTTGTTAGGAGTTCGAATTCCAGTGGGAGCGATTCCAGAAACAATTTACCTGGTTCCAAAATATATATATAGAGAGAGAGAGAGAAATATATATATATATATAGATGCTTATCATCGATTTTGAATTTATTGTATTTTATTATTATCTAATATTCGGATCAATATTCTTTGTTTGATCTGCTCCGACTAATCTTGGTTCTTTATCTTTCACGTTGACTCGTAATTAGTTTTTTTTTTTTCGAAAAACTTAAATTTTATTTAGGCCCCTCCGAGAGGTTACAGCTCAGCCCGCATACTTACAACCAATCCAGCCCGAAAGTCTATATATACAATCCCTAGTCTGAATGTTCCATCCACCCCGAAGGCTACATCCTGGTCCGAAGGTCTCATGTAGCCGAAGCCGCACCGCACTAGCTCCTCACTAGCACCTGCATCGCATCCGCGCACCTTTCGGATCACACTGCACAGCACCACGCACCTGAATGCCTGAAAGTCTGTATATACAATCTCTAGCATGAATGTCCCATCCCAGCCCAAAAGCTATTTTTCGGTCCGAAGGTCTCATGCAGCCGAAGCCGCACTGCACCAGTTCTGCACTTGCATCGCATCCGCGTACCTTCCGAGTCACACCGTATGCACTGCACCCAACCGTCATCCCACCTTTTACCCAAGACTTGAACCCGAGACCTTAGTGGTGGTGGTGGTGGTGGTGGAGGTGGAGTGGTGTGGGTGGTTGGGGGGAGGGATTTCATTTGCAAGTTACTACCTGACTTAAGCTTGAAGTATTTTGAAAACTACAATCCAAAAAAAAAAAAAAAAAAAAAAAAAAAAAAAAAAAAAAAAAAAAAAAAGTTTTGGTTCTTCTTTGTTATCAGGTTGTGTTGGTGGGGATTACCAACAACTTTGAATAATGTGATCCTTTTTTGGGGCCTCCCTTTGAATCTTATCCCAAGGTAGTATATATGCTACGCTGCTTTAGCTGCCTCTTGACAAAATTTAAAAGCTTGATAGAGATTTCTCAGTGGCTAGTCTCCTCTTTAACAAGAAAAAGAGAAGAAAAGAAAGAATGTACTGCCCATGGCTAAAGATTTCAGGGATCATGTCATGCTTGAGACAACTTTATACTGTTATTCTCCATATTATTATGATGTTGGGATTTGGAGACGTTCATACGTACATATTCTCTTTCTTTCTTTCTATTGCAGCGCGACATATCGACACCAACTCTGAAATCTAGGTGCATGCACGTACCAGACTGAGCGAGCGCATTGCGCGCGTCCGTCGCGACTGCGCATCGGCCATTCTGCGTGCGCGCAATGGGCGAGATTTGGGTTGAGTTGAAGGTGGACTGTCATTTGTCGACATTCCTCAAGTTTGGGTTCCATAACCAGCTCGATTTGATCAACTCATACGTACATTAATTGTCGTTTCACAAACACTGTCAAGCATATCTAATAAAAATAAAAAAATCTATGTAATAATACATAGCTGTTTTTTGTTTGGGTCTACTAGTATAATGGCGTAGGACAAAAAAAAAATTTGTGTTTATATATATTTTGACCTTATTACATTTAGGCAGTTATAAATTTGTATTATATGTACAAACAATCAACATGGATGTCAGCAATAAATGCAAGCACGTGCCCAGTCTCCATCCTTAAGGACACCAAAATTTTCTCATGAATTTCATTTAATAACACAGACCAACTCATAAATTTGGATTTTTATTTTTTATATTCTGATAATATTTTTCATATATATATATATATATATATATATATATATATATATATATATATATATATATATATATATATATACACACACGAACGTGCATAAAAAATTGTTAAAAACTAAATTAGAACTTTGAATACATGTTTAGATAATACTATGTAGCTAATTTAAATATAGTTCCAATATTTAAGATTTTTTTTCCAGAACTTTGGATATATATGTTTATATAATGCCATGTACTTAGTTTAAATATTAAATATATTTTAATTAAAGTTTGTATTTTTTAAGAACTTTAGATATATGTTTAGATAATACCATATAGCTAGTTTAAAAATAATTTAAATATTAAATATATTTTTATTTTAATTTCTAATATCTATGTTTATAGAATTAAGATATATGTTTATAAGAATTACATTTAGTTATAAGAATTTTAACATAAGACACAATAGTAGTTAATTATAAGATTAATATTCTTTTATTAATTAGTGCACAATATACAAATGAATTTCACAGCTTTTGAGTGGTTTGCAAGCCCCATAACATCGAGTTTGATGTAATTGCTATGGAGAATTGATGAGTGGGAGTCCCACTCTGATTGTATGTTGTAAGATTATGGCTTTTCTTTTGGAATAAAATTTACCTTTTTTCCAATATATATATATATATATATATATATATATATATATATATATATATATATATATATATATATATATATATATATCCACATTCTCTCACTTTTGCATTTTCGAAGCATCCCTCTTTCACATCCGTTGGATCTTTAATTGACTTAAACATGATCCAACGGGTGTTATCATGGAGATGCTCCGTGGATGCAAAAGTGAGAGGATGTTGATCCCTCCTCATATATATATATATATATATATATATATATATATATATATATATATATATATATATATATATATATATATATATATTTGAAGCAATGGGTAATTGTGACAAACTTGCCTCCACTGGGGCTCGAACTCCCGACCACTTGGTGTTGGAATTATTCAATAATTAAGGGGCCACACATGTAAAATTAATTGTGTTTAGGCTATCTAAATAATTAAGCCAAATTAAAGTGGTCTATTTGGAAAGTATAATTGTCATGGAATTAATGTGTAGATACCTGTCACGACCCGATCCCAATAATCTGGGTCTAGTCGGATCATGCCCAGCCTGCACCGTTGTTGAGACGGCGGCAGTAAGCTGTTCAGTAGCAGGTAACCATACAACAACACAACTATTTGTCACAACTCAACTTCGGAAATAAACTTTATTAAACTGAAATTTAAATACAAATGAAACTGTTCTGAAATGAAATACAGAATTTGAAATAACAAAATGCAGAAAAAAAGAAAATCTATCTATCGGCCTGATCATCGGCCTCAGTCCCAACGTCCTCCTGTGGGGACTCTGGCAGCACAACCGGGTACAATACAGGGTCGTAGTAGCTGTTGTAAAATCGATCTGTATCCTCAATATCCCCTAAAAATATATCTCCAGTCATGAGGGAGCAAAGTACAATTCATGCTAATTTTTAAACAGTTAAATAAGTAATAGAATCATGCAGTTCTAAACAGTTTTAAAACATGAACAGTTTGTTACAGTAAAAACAGTGATTTGAACATGTAATGAAATATGACCGGCTTAGGTTTGTTACAGGAAGGATAAGGGATTTTTGTTACAGTAGTGGTCATAATCATTACGCTATTCCCCAGTCCCCAGTAGTTACAGTACAGTACTCTCGGAGAGAGTTTCGTGTTTGCATCGTGGTTTAAAATTGCAGTAAAGCGATTAAATAAATAACTGTAAACTAACATAAACTATACTTGCCTCAATGAAAATGACTGGAGGGGTAGAAGACTTCGAGACAGGAAAGTTAGAGTCGTCCTCGAATTCCTACATTCGAGAGATTGACTCAGCATTAGGTTTACCAACTTAGCTATGCTAGTTGTAATCTCTATTTGCATCCTAGTCCAATTTTAATTCTTAAATTAACCAAACACATAAAAACACGGTTATTAAGTGCGTTGATTTAATACGAGGGAAAATATCATTTTAACTTTGAATTCGGAAAACTCGTCGTTGCCAGATTATTTATGAAAACTTGGTAAATTTTATAAATATAATTATAAAGCTAATCTTTCTTATTTTAGTGAGAAAACACGTGATTTTTAATTATTAACAAACTTGTCAATTTTAGGTGAGAAAATATTAATTAATTTTATACGAAAATACGTTTTAATCATTTTAATCGTTAAATATCAAAAACTCGAAAAACCAGAAAATGACAGGAATCTAAGCTATTACAGTTACAGACCAGCCAGCTGGGCTTATGCCCATTACAATTTATTTACATAAATTGAAATAAGATAAGACTGATGTTAGTCCTAAACTGAAAATATTAAATAAATAGAAATAGAAATTAAATATAAAAATAAGAGTAAATTATAAGTCTCAGATATGGTCCGATCCTCATCTTGGCTAATTGCCTCAACGTCCGGGCGGGGCCGGTTTCGTTTGCACTTAGCCGGGTCCATTGACCGATACGGTCGTCACCCAAAAATAAAATATCGAATAAATTCCAAAAATCATTTTAAATTCATTTTAAAAATAATTTAGGATTTACGAAAAAATCGGACAGCATCTCCTCTGTTTTGGTCAACCCAAAAACTGGGAAAATGGCGCCGATAATTCCTTTAAGTCCCAAACCCGGGAAAAACCCGCATTTTATATATATAAAATATCCACAACCAATCCACAGTATAATCGGGACGACCCGAAATAATTTCGGAAGTCCGATTCCAAATCCACAAATCACAGAACGTTCTCGGAAAAATCCGGAAAGCCAACACATACCAAAAATCAATTCCCGAAATATTCCGGGAAACCAAAACAATCCACGGGACCTTTCCGAAAGTCCCAAAAAATTACGACGTCGCTAAAACCGAGTTCCCAAAGGGAATCGGGGACCATTTTATCATCGACTAAGATAATAAAAATAGCGGGACAGGGGGTTATACCTCGGATTGCTCGGCTAGAGCTCTCAGATGAAAAATAGAAGGAAAAGAGCTCCGAAACAGCGTAGTAATCCCCAGGTCAGTGCTGAAATCAGCAGCGACGACGACGAACGCCGAAGAACGCCGAAGCTAGGGCACGGCGGGCACGACAGGGGAAAGCTCACCAAAGGGCAGCGAGCTCGGGAACGCCGACGACAGGGGCTGTCGGCGGGACAGCGGCTAGGTCGGCCGGGGAGGGCCGACGGGGCACGGTCGGCAGAGAGTGCCGAAGGGGCACGGTCGGCAGTGAGTGCCGAAGGGAGCGCCGCACGGGGAGAGGCTCGGCCGCGCAAGGGGGCGGTTGGCCTCGGGGTCGCCGGAGAGGCAGGCAGAGGGGGCGCGGCTCTGGCGGAGCGCGCGAGGGGGCGCTGGAGTGGGACGGGAGCGGGGGTTCGCCGGAGGGCTGGCACGGGTGGCCGCGCAAGGGGGGCGCTGTCGGCCAGAGTGGTCGGCGACGGGAACGGCTCGGGTAGAGGGGGTAGGTGGACAGTGGAGGAGTGAGGGTGAGTTGGGTTTGAAGAAGTAGAAGAGGGTTAGAGAGAGAGATGAGATGAGAGTGTTGCTCCTCTTCTGTGAGTTCGTGAGTGAAGCAGAGGAGTGGGGGAAAGTTGGAGTTAATAAGGGGTAGTGGGAGTTGTGGTGTATGCTGGAGATTAGAAATGAGGGGGAACGGTTGTGCTCGTGTGTGGTGGAGAGTGAGGATAGAGAAGGAAAATAGGGGAGTGTAAGGAGTGGGTCAAGTCCCATTTACGCTGGTCCTACGGGACCAGCCAATATATATATATTTTTAATAGAATTAGCCAAGTCAAAAAATCAGAATCAAAAGAAAGGGATTTGGGTTTGGGCTCAGGCCTGGGTCTGGGTTCGGACTCGGGTCTGGGTCTGAACTCAAAAACCATGTTTATTATTATTTTTTTTGAAATCATTTGCACTCCAAAAATATTTAATAATAATAATAATAATAATAATAATTTTAGAAATACTAATAATAATAATACTAAAACACTATTTAATAATTAATTACAAACATGGGTTTTATAATCTTCCCTCCTTAGAAAATTTCGTCCTCGAAATTTAAAAGTAACGTTAGGGATTACCTCAAGTCTCAAACAGGTACGGGTACTGCTCCCGCATCTGGTCTTCTCGCTCCCAGGTCGACTCGCCTGGTGAGTTGTGCCGCCACATCACTCTGACTATTGGCGTCACGGTGTTCCTGGTCCTCTTCTCGCCTCGGTCCAAAATTGCCACTGGTTTCTCCGGCACTGTAAGGCTGGGTCCAATCTCCAGCTCTGAATGGTCCAAGATATGGCTCGGGTCTGGGATGTAGCGTCTCAGCTGCGAGACGTGGAAGGCGTTGTGGACGCCTTCGAGACTTGGGGGTAGAGCCACCCGATAAGCCACTTCTCCAATCCTGTTAAGTACTTCAAATGGACCAATGTACCTGGGGCTAAACTTTCCTGCTCTGCCGAAACGAATTGTTCCTCTGGTAGGCGAGATCTTCACAAATACACTGTCGCCTTCTTCAAACTCCAAAGGCCGTCTGCTGCTATTGGCCCAATGCTTCTGTCTGTCTTGGGCTATCCGTAAGCTTGTCTCTGATCATTCTCACCTTCTCTGCTGCTTCGGTCACCATCTCAGGTCCAAGCAACACTCGTTCTCCGACGTCGTCCCAGCCAAGTGGAGTGCGACAACGACGTCCATAGAGTGCCTCGAACGGTGTCATCCCGATGCTAGCTTGGTAGCTGTTGTTGTAAGAGAACTCTACCAAGTGCAAATGGTCTTCCCAAGACCCTCCAAATTCTAGGACGCAGGATCTCAGCATATCTTCTAGCGTCTGGATTGTTCTCTCCGATTGCCCGTCAGTCTGAGGGTGGTAGGCGGTGCTGAACTTCAGTTGGGTTCCTAAGCTGTCATGCAAACTCTTCCAAAAATGAGATGTACATCTGGTATCTCTGTCAGATACGATACTTACCGGAACTCCATGAATCCGGTAGATGTGCCGCATGTACAGTGCTGCCAACTTCTCGGTGGATAAACTAACCTTGAAGGGGATAAAGTGAGCTGACTTCGTCAGTCGGTCTACTATAACCCAAATGGCATCTTCCCTCCTTGGGATCGAGGCAGTCCCGATACAAAATCCATCGTTATGTGCTCCCATTTCCACTCCGAAATGTCAAGTGGCTGCAATAATCCTGCTGGTCTCTGTCTGCTGGCTTTAACTTGCTGACAAATCAAACATCTAGCCACATACCTGGATACGTCCTTCTTCATTCCGTACCACCATACTATAGTCCGCATATCCCGGTACATCTTGTTGGCTCCAGGGTGTATGGAATACTGCGACTGGTACGCTTCTTGCATCAGCTCGTTCCTCAGTTCGCCAGTTGGTACGCACAGTCTCGTACCATTCTTCAATGCTCCGTCGCTGGCGATTGAGAATCCTTCAAGGGTTCCTGCCAGCACTTGGTCTCTGAGTTTGCAAAGCGTCTCGTCTTGGAATTGTGTCTCCTTGATCCTGTCCATAAGACTCGAACGCACTTGCAACTGCATCAATGATGATTCCTCTCCTGGTACGATGGCTTCTCTTCCAAGTTTCTTCATCTCCTTCTCGGGCAGTACAATTTTCAATCCAAGCTTCTCCATGTCCTCCAGCAAATGGCGCTCCTTGGTCAAGAACATCGCCATTGGATAACGACTAAGTGCATCTGTAACAACATTAGCCTTACCCGGATGGTACTGCAGGTTGATATCAAAATCCTTCATCAGCTCCAGCCATCGTCTTTGTCTCATGTTCAGCTCCTTCTGAGTGAAAACATATTTTAGACTTTTGTGGTCCGTAAATATTTCCACTCTCTCTCCATACAGGTAGTGCTTTCATAGCTTCAAGGCAAATATCACCGCTGCAAGCTCCAAGTCATGTGTGGGGTAGTTCTTCTCATGAGTCCACAATTGTCTAGATGCATAGGCAATCACTTTCCCATGTTGTTGAAGAACGCAGCCCAGTCCTTTTTCGGAAGCATCACTATAGATTGAGAAACCGCCGGTACCTGCGGGTAGCGCAAGTATCGGTGCAGTTGTGAGCCTCTTCTTCAGTTCCTCAAAAGCTGACTGGCACGCTTCAGACCATATGAACTCTTCATTCTTCCTGGTAAGCTTCGTCATTGGCTCCGCAATCTTGGAGAAATCCTTCACGAACTTCCGGTAGTAGCCAGCTAGTCCCAAAAAGCTCCTGATCTCTGCAACCGAGCTTGGTGCGGTCCACTTCTCAATAGCAGCTATCTTCTTTGGATCCACCGAAATTCCTTTTCCTGTGACAATATGGCCCAAAAATTCTACCTTGTCTAAAAAGAATTCACATTTGGATAGCTTACCATAGAGCTTCTCCTTCCTCAAGGTACTCAGCACTTTCCTCAAGTGCTCTTCATGCTCTTCCTCCGTCTTCGAGTAGATCAGTATGTCATCGATAAAGACAACAACAAACTGATCCAGATATTCATGGAAAACCTTGTTCATGAGGTTCATGAATACCGCAGGAGCATTCATCAGTCCAAACGGCATGACCAAGAATTCAAATTGTCCATACTTGGTGTTGAACGCCGTCTTGGGAATATCCTCCTTCCTGACCTTGATTTGATGGTAGCCTGATCTGAGATCTATCTTTGAAAATACCTTGGCTCCGCTCAGTTGATCAAACAGGTCGTCGATTCGGGGCAGGGGGTACTTGTTCTTGATGGTGATATTGTTCAGCGCCCGGTAGTCGATGCACATCCGCACGGTACCATCCTTCTTGGGCACGAACAAAACTGGTGCTCCCCAGGGTGAAGCTCCATCTCTCATAAATCTTTGCGACTTCAGTTCGTCGATCTGATCCTTCATCTCCTTAGCCTCCTTGGGGTTGACTCTGTAGCATCCCCGAGAAATAGGGAAAGAGCCGGGTACTAGATCGATGTTGAATTCCACATCTCGATCTGGCGGCAATCCTGGAAGACTATCTGGAAAGACGTCCATAAATTCCGCAATGATAGGGTGAGAAGGCCCGGGTTCTTCGGTGATAGAGGAGTAGGAAATACTCTTCATATCTTCCGGAGCCCGAAAGATTACAAACTCCGGTTCTCCTGGTGGGCTGAAGATTACACATCCTCGGTGACAATCTATCAGCGCATGCTGTTCACTTAACCAGTCCATCCCTAGGACTAGATCATAGTTGGGCAGGGGCATCACTAGTAAAGGTGTTGAGAACTGATGGCCAGAGATGGTTATGGGACAATTACAAGCCTCGGTGATGGGTATAGGTCCACCACCGGTCATAACCCTACTAATTACCTTGCTAAGTCCCGAATCTATGTGGTGTGCAGATATAAACTTGGATGATATGAAACTATGTGATGCACCCGAATTAAATAATGCTAGAGTAGGATGTGAAAACACATAAATAGAACCTGTGATGACATCTGCGGTAGGTTCCTGCTCTGGCTCCTGCTCATCAGCTGCTAGGGCAAAAGCTCGCCCAGTCTTCTGCTGGTGCTGTCCAAACTGTTGTTGCTGAGTAGGTAGAGGAGCTCTCTGCTGGTTGGTTCCGGGCCGGTGAGCTGACATGGGGCAGTCCTTCACTTGATGGGTGGCAGACCCACAGACTAGGCAGTGACCTAGCCTCTTCCTGCAGATATTCGACTGGTGCCCTGACCTCTTGCAATAGTCGCAGACAGGGATCTGCTTCTGGTGTGCCCTGTCACTGGTCCTCGCCTGATGATGATGCTACTGGTGGTGCGAGGGCCTGTTGCTGTTGTTGTTATTGTTGGGCCTCTTCTGATTACCCTGGAAGTTGCTAGTTCCAGGATACTCCCTCTTGGATCGAGAAGGCTGGCTCTTCTCTACGTCTTGAGCTCGGATCAGGATCCTCTCATAGGTCTTAGCGCCACCTGCGATCACATGGGTGCGAATCTCTTCTCGTAAGCCATACCTGAATCGCTCAGCACGATCCTTGGGGTCAGCTACCAGGTTCTGGGCAAAGCGGCTTAGTCGGCCGAACTCTGCCGCATACTCGCTGACCGTCATGTTTTCCTGCTTCAAGTTCTGGAATTGCCTCTCCATTTCCCGCATCTTCGATATCGGGAAGAACTTCCTGTGGAACAGCTTCTTGAAGGTGTCCCAGTCGAGCTGCTTGTCCTGGAGTCGGGGTTCATTCCGATACCAGGTGCTCGCCACATCCTGTAGTTGGAGTCCTACAGCTTCCGTCTTGAGGTCCTCCGGGAGTCGAGCGACGCTCAAGAGACGCTCCATATGGTCTAGCCATTCATCGGCGTAGATGATACCCTCGGTTCCTTTGAAAGGTCGAAGGTCTTGCTTCTTAAAGCTTTCTATATCTCCAACCTTCATGCAATAATACGCCTCTAATCAAAAGAATGGCCTTTAAAGAAATATAATTAACTCCTGAATCATGCTTACCTTGGTAGGTCGTGGCCCTGATGAAGTGGTTCCTCCTCTCTCGAGGGCAGCCATGGCCACGTTGTGGGCATTCTCCATGCCTTCTCTCATAATCGCGGTCTGCTCGCGATGGGCTTCAGCTTGGGCAGCATCTGCTCTCTGTGGGCTTCTGCTTGAGCTCTCTGTGCTTCTAGCACTCCTCGTAGCATTCCCACTAGGTCAGTGGGATCCACGGGCACTGGTGGAGCAGCTGGTGCGGGCACTACCACAGGGGTCTGCGGCTCAGCCCGGGATTGTGCCGGTTCCGTCGCTTACGCTGTGGAAGCGTAAACGGGCCGGAGAGCTGGTGCAGCATGAGGACGGTCTGTCAGCTGCAAGGGAGATGGGTCCCGGCGTGCTTGAGAAGGGGTGTGATCAGTTGATGGCACCTCATCGTCAGCAGGGCCGGATCGGGTAGTCTTTCCTTTGGCCATGATCTGGAAGGTTTAGGGTACATACATAAGCAAGGTATCCTACCAGTCTATAATCAAACAAAAATATTTATTTATATAATTCGGTCCTATGTCGTGACAAATCAATGTTCTAGTGTTCTAATTGTTTCTAGGTATGTTTTCCTAAGTTGTTGTAGGAACGACCTGCATGGGCCACCACTGAAAATATGTCACGACCCGATCCCAATAATCTGGATCTAGTCGGATCATGCCCAGCCTGCACCGTTGTTGAGACGGCGGCAGTAAGCTGTTCAGTAGCAAGTAACCATACAACAACACAACTATTTGTCACAACTCAACTTCGGAAATAAACTTTATTAAACTGAAATTTAAATACAAATGAAACTGTTCTGAAATAAAATACAGAATTTGAAATAACAAAATACAGAAAAAAAAATCTATCTATCGGCCTGATCATCGGCCTCAGTCCCAACGTCCTCCTGTGGGGACTCTGACAGCACAATCGGGTACAACACAGGGTCGTAGTAGCTGTTGTAAAACCGATCTGTATCCTCAATATCTCCTAAAAATATATCTCCAGTCATGAGGGAGCAAAGTACAATTCATGCTAATTTTTAAACAGTTAAATAAGTAATAGAATCATGCAGTTCTAAACAGTTTTAAAACATGAACAGTTTGTTACAGTAAAAACAGTGATTTGAACATGTAATGAAATATGACCGGCTTAGGTTTGTTACAGGAAGGATAAGGGGTTTTTGTTACAGTAGTGGTCATAATCATTACGCTATTCCCCAGTCCCCAGTAGTTACAGTACAGTACTCTCGGAGAGAGTTTCGTGTTTGCATCGTGGTTTAAAATTGCAGTAAAGCGATTAAATAAATAACTGTAAACTAACATAAACTATACTTGCCTCAATGAAAATGACTGGAGGGGTAGAAGACTTCGAGACAGAAAAGTTAGAGTCGTCCTCGAATTCCTACATTCGAGAGATTGACTCAGCATTAGGTTTACCAACTTAGCTATGCTAGTTGTAATCTCTATTTGCGTCCTAGTCCAATTTTAATTCTTAAATAACCAAACACAAAAAAACACGGTTATTAAGTGCGTTGATTTAATACGAGGGAAAATATCATTTTAACTTTGAATTCGAAAAACTCGTCATTGCCAGATTATTTATGAAAACTTGGTAAATTTTTATAAATATAATTATAAAGCTAATCTTTCTTATTTTAGTGAGAAAACACGTGATTTTTAATTATTAACAAACTTGTCAATTTTAGGTAAAAAAATATTAATTAATTTTATACGAAAATACGTTTTAATCATTTTAATCGTTAAATATCAAAAACTCGAAAAAACCAGAAAATGACAGGAATCTAAGCTATTACAGTTACAGACCAGCCAGCTGGGCTTATGCCCATTACAATTTATTTACATAAATTGAAATAAGATAAGACTGACGTTAGTCCTAAACTGAAAATATTAAATAAATATAAATAGAAATTAAATATAAAAATAAGAGTAAATTATAAGTCTCAGATATGGTCCGATCCTCATCTTGGCTAATTGCCTCAACGTCCGGGCGGGGCTGGTTTCGTTTGCACTTAGCCGGGTCCATTGACCGATACGGTCGTCACCCAAAAATAAAATATCGAATAAATTTCGAAATCATTTTAAATTCATTTTAAAAATAATTCAGGATTTACGGAAAAATCGGGCAGCATCTCCTCTGTTTTGGTCAACCCAAAAACTGGGAAAATGGCACCGATAATTCCTACAAGTCCCAAACCCGAGAAAAACCCGTATTTTATATATATAAAATATCCACAACCAATCCACAGCATAATCGGGACGACCCGAAATAATTTCGGAAGTCCGATTCCAAATCCACAAATCACAGAACGTTCCCGAAAAAATCCGGAAAGCCAACACATACCAAAAATCAATTCCCGAAATATTTCGGGAAACTAAAATAATCCACGGGACCTTTCCGAAAGTCCCGAAAAATTACGACGTCGCTAAAATCGAGTTCCCAAGGGAATCGGGAACCATTTCATCATCGACTAAGATAATAAAAATAGCGGGACAGGGGGTTATACCTCGGATTGCTCGGCTAGAGCTCTCAGATGAAAAATAGAAGAAAAGAGCTCCGAAACAGCGTAGTAATCCCCAGGTCAGTGCTGAAATCAGCAGCGACGACGACGAACGCCGAAGAACGCCGAAGCTAGGGCACGGCGGGCACGACAGGGGAAAGCTCACCAAAGGGCAGCGAGCTCGGAAACGCCGACGACAGGGGCTGTCGGCGGGACAGCGGCTAGGTCGGCCGGGGAGGGCCGACGGGGCACGGTCGGCAGAGAGTGCCGAAGGGGCACGGTCGGCAGTGAGTGCGAAGGGAGAGCCGCACGGGGAGGGGCTCGGCCGCGCAAGGGGGCGGTTGGCCTCGGGGTCGCCGGGAGAGGCAGGCGAGGGGGGCGCGGCTCTGGCGGAGGCGCGCGAGGGGGCGCTGGAGTGGGACGGGAGCGGGGGTTCGCCGGAGGGCTGGCGCGGGTGGCCGCGCAAGGGGGGCGCTGTCGGCGGGAGTGGTCGGAGACGGGAACGGCTCGGGTATAGAGGGGGTAGGTGGAGAGTGGAGGAGTGAGGGTGAGTTGGGGTTTGAAGAAGTAGAGAAGGGGTTAGAGAGGAGAGATGAGAGATGAGTGGTCCTCTTCTGTGAGTTCGTGAGTGAAGCAGAGGAGTGGGGGAAAGTTGGAGTTAATAAGGGGTAGTGGGAGTTATGGTGTATGCTGGAGATTAGAAATGAGGGGGAACGGTTGTGCTCGTGTGTGGTGGAGAAGTGAGGATAGAGAGGGAAAATAGGGGAGTGTAAGGAGTGGGTCAAGTCCATTTACGCTGGTCCTACGGGACCAACCAAATATTTATTTATTTATTTTTTAATAGAATAGCCAAGTCAAAAAATCAGAATCAAAAGAAAGGGATTTGGGTTTGGGCTCAGGCCTGGGTCTGGGTTCGGACTGGGTCTGGGTATGAAACTCAAAAGCCTGTATTATTAGTTTTTTGAAATCATTGCACTCCAAAAAATATTTAAATAATAATAAAATTTTAGAAAATACTAATAATAATAATACTAAAAACACTATTTAATAAT